>JARJLU010003027.1:57829-70736 GCA_030272975.1 Sparidentex hasta | reverse complement strand
TATATCATAAAAAGGTGGTGAAAATATTTGAATGTTACATTTTCATGTTTAAATATGTCATCGATTTTCTTACTTAAATATGTAATATTTTGAGTTCGGTCCACTGGGAAATCCGGTTCAGGAAGTACGCACTCCCGCTCCTCCCGACGGCTAAGCTAGGCTAGTACAAAACGCCCCCAGCTAACCGTTACCTGCTCCCGTTATTACCCCTCCCGTTAATGTTGCCTTTCAGCCCAGCGGAGCGTTTTAATCACCCGCACACACAGATTTTAAAACTAAGTATTTATTGGCTGATATCGGTCGTCGATCAGGTTGATTGGATCCACCGACTCCCCCCCCATCTGAGCTAAGCTAACACTTCAGTTAGCCTCACAGGCAAAATGGCGGACAACGAGGATGACAGCGGTTCGACCAGAACAATAACAGCCGCGGAGCCGCCGGGGACCGCGCCCGCTCCGTGCGCGCAGCAGGGGGAGAATGCCTTGTCAACGGCTGCCGACCAGAGCAGCCAGTCAGGAGAGGGTTTACAGACGGTGTCTCGTGTAGAGACCGCTCACCCCGGTGAGAGTTCACCGCCAGGGTCCGGAGCTCAGCTGGCAGACTTCTTACAGAGCTGCCCGGGGGAACAGAGCATCCTGGTGGGCACAGAGCTCACCGGCCTGGGCCCGGACCTGGCGAACACGACCATCATTTACGTGCAGCCGGACGGCAGCCTGGTGGAGGGTTCTGGACTGACGGCCGAGGAGCAGCAGGCTCTGCTGGATCAGCTTACCAAGCAGCAGATCGTCCAGGTCTCCGACACCGAGGCCGCCCAGCTGCTCCAGCAGAGCCAGCTGGTCAAAACCATCCCCGTCCACAACACGGCCCTGGACCCGAATCAGTTGCAACAGGTCATCAACCAGGTGACCAAGTCCCAGCAACAAGTCCATGTTCAGGTCCCCCAGCAGGTCCTGAAGCAGCATGTCCAGGTCCCTCAGCAGGGTCTGAAGCAGCAGAAGCAAGTCCAGATCCCTCAGCAGAACTTGAAGACCTCAACCCAGAACAACGCTTCCCAGCAGCTGAAGAGCGTCGCTCAGCAGTTCGCAATGCAGACCGGCAGCTCGGTCCAGGTGGTCCAGAAGAAGGTGAGGTGTACAACCCTGTTAAGGACTGGTTTATCTGGACTATACTAGACTCAGCTGGTCCAGACTGATCCTGCCTGACCAGGGGGAGCAGTCAGTTTCCCAGTGAGACTGAGTCTGTCAGCCAAGTGTGGAAATATCTAAGTGATACACCCATCACCTGTCTCACTCTCTCTGTCTGTCTCTCTGTGTGTGTCTATCAGGAGTTCTTCAGGTGTTCTTGTCAGGTGTATTAGCAGCACCTGTAGTTGGTTTCTCTAACAGCTGATTGTGTCAGTCTTTTTTATGTGTTTTTACATTAATAACGGAAACACGTATTTAAATGATTTTTTTCCCCTTCAATTTTGGTGAAATTTAGATGAATAATCTCTCCCTACTGTAATAATCTTCTTAGAGTCCATTGAGTGGCTGGTCTGGAGCTTTTAATCAGGTTAAATCCCTCTGAGTGTTTTCAACTGGTTTCTGGTTCTCTGTCCTTTTAGTCCGAGCCCGTCAGGATCCAGATCCAGGTTCCCCCTAAACAGGAACTCAAGACAGGTTCCACCCCCCAGCAGAAGTGTGTAGCTGTCAGTCATCCCCAGGTCAAGCTGTCAGCCAATGGCAGCGTAAGCAGTGCTCAGATCATCCACATCCAGCCTGTGGTTGGTCAGCAGGGTCAGCAGTTCTTCCTGCAGCAGCGCCCGGGGGACCCCCCCATCCAGCTGCTGCTGCAGAGCCCCTCCCCTGTCGTTGGATCTCTGCTCCCATTGGTTCACAAAGTCACAGGTCAGATGTCATCAGCAGGCACCGCCTCCAGTCCAGGTCAGAAACCTACAGTGTCACCCATCAGAGTCCAGACCTCCACTGTTGTTAAGCCTCCACCTCCTACCATCATCAATACCCCACCCACCTCCGCAGCCAAAACCATAAGTGTCCCGCTAATTAAAACCGGGGCTAACGGCACAATGACAGCCACTAGTAAGAATCCTGTTAAACCATCTGCGGTAGTCACTGCAGTCCCAATTCAGAGCACCACACCTTCTGCTGTCCGCCCCGCCACCACAGCCCCGCCCCCTGTAACCCCACCCCCAACAGCAAAGGACAGGGAGAGGGAAAAAGAGAAGGAGAAGAGGGTGAAGAAGAGGGAAAAGAAGATAATGAAGGTCCAGACCAGATCTGGCCGAGTCTCGAGACCTCCGAAGTACAAAGCCAAAGACTACAAGTTCATCAAGACAGAGGACCTCGCCGACAGCCACCAGTCCGACTCTGACGACTACTCTGACATGAGCGTAGAGGAGGAGGAGGCTGCAAAGAAAGATGGCCCCACGCCTGGCTCCTCCCCCTCCCTCACCTACAGCCACAAGTCCCGGTCTCATCGCTGCCAGACCTGCGACAAGGCCTACATTGGTCCTGGAGGACTGAACCGGCACTACAAACTAAACCCGACACACGGAGAGCCCGATCTGCCTGGCGACTCACCCAGCAACACACCACACCCCCTCAGAGAGGACAGCCAATCACAGGAGACGACAGCAGGCGCTGTCAGAGAGGAGGAGGAGAAGAAAAAGGACGACAGATCGGCTGCCACAGCAACAAACAGAGTAAGAGAGCCACCAATCAAAGATTTGATGGGAGGATCATATTTCATAGGAAATATTTATTGATTTGTCCCTCCTCTCTCTCTGATTGGTCTGCAGGTCGAAGGGGGTCCAGCAACAGCTGTAGGTCTTAGGGGCCTCCATTACCGGGGCCCCGGCAGGCCCCGAGGACGAGGCAGAGGGAGGGGGCGGGGTCGAGGCCATGGTCGATCATTGGTACCGCCTCCTAAGGTGAGATCACTTCAAACTTTTTTCTTTCTTACAAAATGTAACGATTGTTATTAACCGTTGGAAAACAGTCTCAGACCTCAACCAACGAAGAAGTCAGTGGTCAACATCAGAGTCCTCCTCTCCACAGCATCAATCTCCTTCAGGTGTGACACACCTGTACGGTCAGTCCCACCCGTACAGGGTCAGTCATACCTGTACAGTTCTGTACAACGACATGATAAACTGCAGTCTGATGACCTGAGAACACTCCACATGTCCTTCTCAACAACTTTAATTGCAGTAAATAATCCATTTATCTGATTGGTTCATTTTCCAAGATGGCAGTTGGCCTCGTCAGTAGGCGGGGCCGCCGTGGTCGACCACCAAAGGTTGCTGTCACCACGGTAACCGCAGAGCAGCAGGCGGAGAGGAGAAGAGATCGACTGCAGGAGGTAAGAGGAAGAAAGTTGAGACATGCTGTACAGCTGTGAAGTCATGGTTACATTCTTCATCAGTGACCTTAATCAATGACGGATACACGATGTGTTGTTGTGTATCCATGACAATTACGTGTTGCGTACAGCTGGTGGAGCAGTGTGAGGATGAGGAGCTGATGGACATCGTTCTTCCTCGTTTGACGAAAATGTTGAGTCTGTGGGAGCTGTTGCTGGCAAAGGTACACACACACACACACAAACACACACAGTATGTATATACACACAAACTACACATATATTTATACACACACACGATGAGAAGACACTGTTGTGTTTTCCCTCCTTCAGGTGGAGCGTGGCGGTCCGGCTCGCACTCGGTTTCCAGATATTTACCGTGAGTTTGAGTCCCTGCAGACTCAGGTGAGACAGGCTGCTCAGGATTACATCATCAGTCCACAGGCCGGAACTGTACCGCTGGAGGTCCGGAACATCGAGGTGAGACCCTCTACTGTGATCTACTCCTTGTTCTACTGTGATTTTCTGAGAGGATATGCGTGTGGTGAGAAAAAGCGCTGCACATGAGTGAACAAACTGTGATTCTCTCAGTGTCTGAACTGCTGAGAATTTTATATTTATAAAATATCTTAATGGTCACACAATATTAGTTTATATCTTATGTTGTTAATTAATTAAGTAATTTAACAGTTGCATGTGTTTTAGGTTGCCAGGTCTCTGGGGATCCTGGACGAGGTGAACAGGATGAAAGTGCTTCCTGGATCATCTCCTAGCTCCAGTCTGACGAATAAGAACGTCCGATACATGGAGGTAAACACACTGTCAACACTGTCAGCTTTAATGTTCTTGCATGTGTATACATTAGATCAAAAATACAGAATACTGGATTTATTACCTGATGAACACCTGATGCAGGTTCAGTCCTCATATAAACCCATGATCCAGGTATCCAGTAGAATTCATCATAAATTCTGTTTCTCAGAATTCCAAAATGCTGCCGCCTTCAAAGAGATTCAAGATGGAGAACAGCGTTCCAGTTCATCAGAATGGCATAGAGGCACACAGAGCAGGTACTACTACTGCATCAGTACTACACACTACTGCATCTGTGCTGTAGTTGATGTAATCATAGATATATTATACACTTTTAACTGAACTGAACTTGTGTTTTTTTTTTTGCTTTCGTAGGTGAGACCCCCGTGACTCCTGTGACTCCTGTCACCTCTGTGACCTCTGTGACCTCCCCTCTGAAGCCCTGTTCGGTTTCTGTGTCTCCTCTGGTGATCCCAGCTGGAACAAACCTGCAGACCACCACTGCTGACTCTGCCTCCAGGTGAGCTGGCTGAACAGGTGATTTCATGGTAGACAGGGTGATCTTGGGGATTGTAGGATCTGTGCTGATCTATTCTGATCTGGTCTGAATGTGTTTCTCTGCTCCCTCAGCTCTTCTGGTTCCACCTCCACCCAGGCCCTGCCCCCAGATACATCCATGGAGGTCACCCCAGGTGAGGACCAGGGGGAGGGGCCTCTGTCGCCCGGCCAGTACCAGGTCCTGAGCACCAGTGACCTCACAGCCCAGATGAAGGAGTTGGAGAAGGTGTTGGTTTCAGGGCCTGACACAACTGCAGACTCTAAGACACCTGAGTCTAGAACCACCCAGACACCTGAGTCCACCTCAGTCCAAACCCCAACACCCTATCAGCAGAGGGACTTCTCACAGTCTGAGTCCAGATCCTCTGACCCCTGTGAGCCCAAAGAGCTGCAGGAGGGTCAGGAGATCTACATCCAGACCGAGGGCCTGACAGTCCAGATGGCAGAACCTGGATTGGACCGGATCGTGATCGTCAATGGGCCAGACGGGACCACCATGCACATTCAGACCCCAGAGGGGGTTCCCCTGGAGGCGGTCCAGGCCCTGCTGGGCATTGAGGCTTCTGACGGAGCCAAAGCTCCTCAGTGAACCCTTAACAGACCCCAGACTGATCTGGACTGAGCAAGACTACAACTGGACCTCAACCACATCACATGAAATGGGAGAGTCTACATTCATTAGGTGCGGTAACTCCAGTTGTAGCTGTGAGACTTACACGGGAACTCACACAAGCGAACATCTGTACTACCTGACCAACACCTGGACCTACAAAACGTGGACCCAGAAAACAACTCGATTGTCTCCCCTGGACTGTCTCACCTGGACTTTCTCAACTGGGTTTTGTCTCCTGGACTGTCTCACCTGGACATGGCCGTCCGCAGTAACAATCTTGTTTAAAGTTTTATTTTGTGCTGCTGATGTTTAATATTTTGTTTTCCTGAGAGAGATCGATCAAACCTTTTCCTGATGATGAGGACGTGAGCGTGATCAGGTGACACCAGATTTATCACCGGGACACCAGTGGTCTCTACAGATAACCTGATCAATAATTCCTAATCAATCTCAGGTTACCAGACTCTAAATATCGGCAGCATTATTATACCAAGATAATCAATTATTGTCCTTTTCTGTATTCAGCATCGATGAACAAACTTATTTATGGTCTGAGCTCAGCTCGTTGTTTGATTGATCCGTTCTGCTCTCACCTGTGATGTCATCGGTGGCTTCCTGCTGTTTTTTAAGGAATCTGGTGCGGTTGTAAATTTGTAAAAAAAAAAAGAAAAGAGAAACTTTTTTTTCTGTGTTTCCATATTTGGATTCGTTGTTCATTGAAAAATAGAACTGTTCAGTTGGCTGTTTATATGTAGATAAATATGACAAACAAAGTTTAAAAAAAGTTGCACTATTTTATTACTTTTTATAAAACTTCACAGCAAAACATTTTCCAAACATAACGTGAACGTTTGTGCTGGTTTGGAGAAGCGATGTGAGGACAGACTGAGAACAGTTTGAGTGCTGAATGAATTAAACATGTTTCATGTTCCTCCAATAAACAGACATGATGACCTCGACTTTGAGCTGTTTCATGTTTTCTTTGTTGTCACATACAGTCGTACTGAGAACGACGCAGGGAAACTGGTTCTGTGTTTAAGTCATTTTTCACAGTGAAGCTTCTGATGCTAACAGAGCGTTTGTTCTTCCTCCGTGAAAATTTGAGAACGTCAAACTAGTTTTACTGTTTGTGCACAAGGTCAGCAACAAATACATGTATTCATTATAAAACATTTGTTTATGTAGTCAATCGGAATATAAACATTGAATTTTAAGCTTTAGAGACAAAAACAGACTTGTGTGTCGAATGACGTCCATCAGCTGATTGTAGGGGTTAACCTTCTGCGTCAGGAAGTTGATCCAGCTTTACGTCTCTTTACAGCCCTGCTTCTACACCTGTGCTGACAACAGCTAGGCTAACAGTTTCCCCCTGACTTAAGCCTTTGAACTAAGCTAGGTTAGTGCCTGGTCAGTCAGAGATGACCCTGGTGTTGATCACATGACTCTGGAGGATGGATGACATCAGAGCGGGCGGTGTCCAGTCTCCAGCAGCAGAGCCTCCAGCATCAGTCTGGTTTGTGGGGGGATGAAGGGCTGGTGCAACCAGCAGGACAGGTAGACCATGCAAAGGTCAGAGGTCAAGGTGTGGGCGACTTCCTGCAGGATCAACTGCTTCAACTTCAGCTCCTGACAGAATGACTCCAACAAGATACGAGACGACTCCTCTGAAACAAGAAACATTGTCACTCGGGTGAGATTGATGACATCAGGTGCGTTGCACCAAACAGGTAAACTCACCGAAGCGTTTGGTGTCCCAGCTGTGAAACAGAGGAAACTTTCTTCCTTCAGGTCCAAATTGAAACTCCTCCAGATCTTGAACAGCTCGCTGTGATGTCACCAGACGCTCCATCTTCATCACCACGATGCCCTGAGAACATGGAATCACAGATATAGGGTTCAGAGGATAAACTGTGACTCGACTGTTCAGCGTGCATCTTCATCATCCCAGTCTGACAATGTGCAGGCGACCAATCCGATGAGAGCTTTAGGAGAGAGGTCAGTTTACCGGTTCTGAACATAAAACTGAGCTGTGACCGGTTCACAACAAGAACTGCATCACATAAGGTTTAGGGTTTCCACAACTACACGCTATTATCATGATGACATGTTGTTACAGAAAACAGCGTTTGTTCTGAAACCTGGACGTGTCTGTGAGCACGACTAATCCAGTTCACAATAAAAGAAACTTGTTTCTTATCTGATGGCAAGAAATTTTAAAAAGACTCTTCAACTAAATAAAAATACATGAAGGAACACCATTTTGTTGATGACATCTTGCAGTTTGCAGCATTCGTCCTGCAGCTCTGGAGCTCTGCCCGGCAGCTGCCAGAGAGCTGAGGAAGCTGATGGAGCTGATGTAGGTGATGAAGACTCGTCCACCAGCAGCTGATCACTCTGAGAACTGAAGCAGGAAAAATAGATAAATACTCTTAAACACTTAACAGGACAATTAACAGGTCCCAACCGCATTATCACAAATGCCACCCACACCAACACAGACTCCACCCACATTAACAAGGACCCCATCCCCTCCTCCTGGTTGCCCCTCAAGACAAGACAAACTGCTGCAGCTGGTGCAGAACTGTCAGCTTCCCTCCAACCATCAGATGTTTTTGTCTCCTTAGGAGCTGTGTGAAGATGAGGAGGACCTGAAGAGGACCAAGGTGCTGTTGGCCCCTGTTTCCATCCAGAGGTCAGTATGGACATTGTGCAGGATTATAAGTATCTGGGGGTCCATACTGATAATAAACTGAAAGGTAAAGAACACCAACGCCCTCTACAGAAAGGGACAGAGTCATCTCTATTGTCTGAGATGGCTGTGGTCCTAGAACCTCTGCTGGACTATGCTCAGGATGTTTTCTGAGCCTGTGGTGGGCAGTGCTGTCCTGTACGCTGTTGTGCGCTGAGGGTAACAGACACCAAAAGACTGAACACACTGATCCTCAAGGCCATTGACTTTGTGGGAGTGGAGCTTGACAGTCTGGCGGTGGTGTCAGAGAGGAGGATGCTGTCCAAGTTACATGTTGGACAGTGGCTCCCATCCACTCCATGACGTGGCATATTCAGTACTAGACTGATCCAACCACAGATCACCACAGGAAATCATTCCTGCCTGTTGCCATCAAACTGTTCAACTCCTCGCTCTGTGTGTCAGCCGATAGCAGGACTCTGGATGCTTTGTTCCTCTTTAATGTGTAATAATTGAGACAAATATTGTGCAAAAGCTCATATTCAAACTGTAGCATTATTTATTACTCTGTGAATTTATTCTAGTGAATGTACATTATTTTGTTTATTTTTTTTGTTGTTCATGCTTATTTACAGTTTTTTATTATCATCATTATTGTTATTGCTATTATTATTATTATTATTATTATGACATTTTTCAGCATACTTCCGGGACTTTGAATGGGAGCAGCTGTATTGCAAGCAATTTCCCCTCAGGGATCAATAATAAAGTATTTCTGATAAATGTCCTTGAGTGATGTCACTCGAGTCACCTGTCAGATTAAACAAAACTTATAAAACTAACATAAACTCACCGGGTCAGTCTCATGTTGACGATGTTTCCCGCCACTTCGAATCCTTCCTCGTTGAGTTTTTCCCACCTCATCATCAGGTTGTGCCAGTCGGCTGCGTTGTCTTTGATCTTTCGGGCACTTCCTGTGACAGCATAACACTTCCTGTTTGCTGATGTTACTGCGATGTCACCTGACTGACCTGAGAGGCAGCAGAGGAGACACTTTCACCTTAAAGATTAAAGACACTTGAAAATGTTGACAACCTTATATTTAGTTTTTGTACGTAAGTCCTAAAAGGCCTTACATTCATACGTTTTATATCCTCTGTTGTCCCGTGATAGGGAGTTAATTTCATTTGTTTTTTCCAAGATAGCAGAATAATTTTCTCGAGATAATGAAACTTGTTTTCACGAGATAATGATATAATCAATTTGGCGCAATCTAAGTGAGCCTGATGTTGTCATTAACTACATAGCTGACCAGCTATGAGGTCCTGGACATCCAGTATCCATGGAGACGCCCCAATTCACCCTAACCCTTAAGAAAGTACAATAATGATATTTTGTTCAGACTTGAGAGAAAGCGACTGTGAATATTGTCCTGGTGTAAATGTGGAATTTTGGATGCTTTATTGTTTCATCATTAATAAGTTCAATCGCCCTCAAAGATCACAACAGTTACTCCTACTGCAAAACACACAAAGTAATAGAATAATAATAATAGTATAATATAATAGTAGTAATAGAAGCCCCTGCTCCTGAATACAGTGGCAGTTCTACATGGGGGCCTACAGGGGCCGGTGCCCCTGTAAAAATCTCCCTGCTCCCCCTGAGCTGGCTGAATAATAAAATTAAAATGAATAAATTGGTCAAGTTATTACGATTTTATGCACTAGTACGAAAAGGTTCAACTAATGTGACTCGGTGTTCTACACGGATTAATTAGAGCGGCGCATCCAAACACTGTGTTGCTGGGTGTGAGATGAGAATGAGAATGGCAGCAAGAAGTTTTGAAGAGAGGAGCTACTAATGTCTTGTTGCAAGAGGTGAAGGTAAGCAAAACCATTTCATCTTGTAAAGTGATTTGTTGCCTCACTCCAATAATAAAAATCAAGTTTATAAATGTCTGGTCTCGCTATGTTTAAATATCAAAGCAGAAGGTTTTCCGCCTGAAAAACAGCATCTGTCATTGGCAAAAAACTTTAACTTACAGAGTGTTTGTAATGAAAATAAATCACTGCGACGGTCAGCCCTCCCAACTGAGACTTCAGACTTCAGAAAACAGCCTCCATCCCACTGAGTGAGTCAGACAGCTTCCAGTTTACTGATGGCAATCATGTAGTCTTATTATGTAATTTCGAGTTAAAAACATAACTTTGTCACTTTCAAGGATATTTGGTGGGTTAGGGTCTTAATCACAACACATTATAACAGCATCCATTTGACTGTAAACGGTCAGCAGGTTTAGATTGACAGGAGGACACCTGGGAAACACCTTGAAAACACACCGTCATTATCATGACTTGTACTGTCACGCCTTTTTAGGAGCCACCGTACCGGTGAATTACACACAGAAAGGTGGGATGTTAAGTTGGGAGGGATGGTTACTTGTGAAATGAGATGTATGCCTCTACGTTGTTTTTCTTCTTCTAGCAGTCATCAGAAAACTAGGGAGGGATATTGCAGCCATTTTGGCCCAGTAAATAAAAAAGTCTGAGAAACATATCAAGGTATTTAGAGAGCTGAGGACTTGGTGGAGGTTGGAGAGAAGGCATGTGATGAAAGGAATGACAGTGACACACAGAGAGGGTGAAGACGAAGAAGAGGGTGAGGAGGAAGGGTTAGCACTATATCACTGATGTGTGATTCTTATGTTAAAAAAAATAAACAAATGCTTAGCCGACATTTTAAAATAAATACATACAATAGTAAATAAATGTTGTTTATAGTTCTGCTCAATGTTTACTGTGCATCTTTCCACAGATATCAGCAAGTCCAAGGACGACGTAGCACTGCAGCCCAAGTTGAACATATTCCCAAACACTCTGACGGGGGGCAGGAGGCGGAGCCACTGCCATTGCCTTCACATCAACACAAATGACACACAGCAGTACATGATGCAGTCTGCTATCATCGAACGTCTGATTTATGATCGATTGATAGATAGATAGATCGCAGCAGCAGGTTGATTTACGGGTGTGTGAAGTCTTCCGCTCGGTGTAAACAGTCGGATCGATACGTCAGCCGATCAGCTGGCTGACGGATGTTTAACACGCGATCCTCGTGCGAATAACCATCGATCAATGAATCACTTCCAGTCATGTTCGATCATCGATCATGTGATTAGTGTAACTTTCAGTTGTTCACTCACCTTCCATTATATCCATAAGTCCTCTCAGCTCACGCTAACGACCAACTTCTCACTTCCTGGTTTCTTCTTCTGTGGTGGAGGTCGTCCTCAGCTTCAGCGTCTCCTGCTGATCGATCAGCACATCTTCACCGTCATAAAAAACGAATCACACGAACCCGAAATGAACTATGAACAGAGTAACAAATATATATATATATATTAGGGTGCATCAAAAAACACAATTCTTGAATTTTGATATGGCTGGGTGCTAAAAGTGTTCCAATATATGTAGAAACAACACATGCAAAATATTTTTCCAATACATGATGATTTAGGGGTGCCACCGCACATCTGTTTTTGTTGGATAAAGTGGTGAACAGTGCTCACTGGTCGCCATAGAGCTCTGAGGTAAAAAGACTGCAGCTCAAGAAAACTGAGGTGAGTTATGTTTTTTGTGTTGGTTATGTCTACTCTTATTGTACTGCCCTTGCAGCGCGTTTCTTGTTGCAAAGCTAGACAGCCAGTTAACACTGAGAGATCCTCCAATAAACAGACAAGGCTTGACTTTTCTTGTAGTTTACTGTTCTCTGAATCTCCTTTGTTCTTTTTTGTAAAACTGAAACATTACAGAAATGTGAACACATATTAGCACATAAACAACAATATATAAAGCAATATGTATGTCCACACACATGTCTATGTCACACCGAATGTTAGCTTACTACTAGCAAAACATGTTCAAACTAAAAGGACAGAAAATGTTTGAAACCTACTAACAACGCAAAACATCCTTAAAATACCTCTACTTAAAGACATTGTACTTACAGACGAATAGTCTCCAAGGCAGAAGCGTGTAGAAAAAACACCCAGCAGGAATACACTCCAGCACAGACTTGTTTAGCTGCTCAACTGAAAAATGTGTCCGCTTGACTGCTGGATTAAAACTGACCAGAAGATGGCAGTGTACAACACTAAAGGTCAATGTAAATAAAATATGTTTTTAACCTTTTAACCTTAGCTTGTTTATGAACTTTTAACTTATATTCTATCATGCCGACTAAACTTTAACGGCAGCACACTTATTACATGTTACTACATATCTATAGTTGTGTCTTTGTATATTTACATACTTTGAATGAAATGTAGTCATATTTATAGGTATTTGGTGCCCATTACATCTAGCTAACGTTAACTAGCAACAGTTAGCTATTAAGCTTAACATCAACAGTATTCTAGAGCAGACAATATCGTATTCAGAGTTTTGTGTTTAACAATAAAGTCAATTAAACTTTATATGTGTGTCCGACATCCATCACTGCTGCACAAAACTCAGGGTAAGACCACGTGAACATGTCCCATTGACCTCCATTCATTTTGTCTATTGGACAAATAAATGGAGAATCTTGAAAGTTGAACTCTGAAAAAATGCCCAAGTTGCCGAAGGGCAAACAAACTAATTTTACTTTGATAACCCTATAGAACATGTTACTGTATAAAAGTTCACTGTACTCAACATTTCTGGGTCAAACTTTTGGCAATTAGACTAAAAATTGCATATTTTTCGAAATTTCACAAAACTTCATGTGTTAGGTGGCACCCCTAAATCTCAATGGATTTCCTCAAAACTTTGGAAAAGTCATTTTTATGTTAATTGGAACAAAATGCAACATCAGCCAAATTGATATTTTGAAAT
>JARJLU010003027.1:14289-57809 GCA_030272975.1 Sparidentex hasta | reverse complement strand
ACGTTTCACCTTGCAGCAATCGCAAAGGTAAAAAAAATGATAATGCAAATTTAAGGCTACTAAAATAAAAGGCTACTCAGTTTCTCTAATTTACATATAATGTACTGAAAACCATTCCTTTTTTAGATAAACAGTGTTAATGCAGCTTTTCTCACAGTATAAGACATTATTACGTTATGAGGTTTTATTACATTATGAGTTGCTATATAGTGGCGCTCATAACGTAATAGGTTATTACATTATTACGTTATGCGCAAAGACGTTATTACGTTATGCGCTCATGATTTTATTACATTAAGAGTCGATTATTACATTATGAACATTTATTACATTGCAGTTATTACGTTAAGAGCCGTTATTACGTTAAGAGCCGTTATTACGTTATGAGTTGCTACACACCCCTTCAACAATCATGTACGTCAACAGTAGTCGCCGCTGGCTCTTACATAGGCAGACGTGACAAGTTTTTTTTTTTCGGAAATCTCAGGAAATCATGCCGTCTACAGCTGTGGTGATCTCTTGCATGGGCTATTGGCATCCTTTTACGACTGTCTGCACTAAAAGGAGCAATGAAAGAAAACAAAGACGTCTTCAACGCCTGGGAATGCTGGTGGATCATTTATGATCATTATGGTATGTAGAAGTGTAGAAGAGGTTGGCGAAGTTTTTATTGATAAGTTATCACTGTAGATTATCAGGGCTGCCCACAGAGCACCACTAGTAGCATTCAGACTGGTAACATAAGCCTCAACTACTAGCAATTTTTTTTTTTTCATTTTGCCCCCATACCACAGTGGAGAAGCCTGTAATGGAGCCCTTCACGCCAAATAGAGTTGAAAGCCTTCTTGAAATCAATGAAACAACTATATACACATGGTCAGTGGTGACTTAGTCTGTGTGGTCAATTTTTCTAATTGGTTGTCTTTGTTTCTGAGTTTTTCTTCTATAATAAATTGATCTTAATTGATTTGAGTTATTGGTATGTCTTTGTATAGATTTTCAAAAGGTGTTTTTCAATTGTTATTTTTCTCAGGTCTTTTCTTATGGACTTGTATTCTTGATCAAACCATTTCTCAGCGTTTTGCCTTTTAACAGGCTTCCGTTTTTGTTTTATGAGGTCAGCTGTTATAGTTATAGCTGTTATAGGTATTGGTTTTGGTCATATATTATGTCATTCATCAGATCAGCTGAATTCAAGGCTATGATGAATTTGTCTCCACTGTCTGGGGCCCACCTGTAAGTACGATTTGATTTAAACAGCTTACTGGGTTCCCTTTTTTTTGTCACTCATTTGATCTGAGAGTTTAAAGAACATATTTATTTGGTTGTGGTCTAAAAGAGGGGACTGCTGTCTGACAGTGAATGCACTGATAGTGGAGGGGTCCATGTCATTGATTGCATAGTCTACTACACTAGACCCAAGAGCCGAAGAGTAGGTGAATCTCCCTAAAGAGTCCCATCTGAACCTACAATCAACTATTTACAGGCCTAAGGCCCAACAGAGATGCACCATCTCCCTGCCACTTTGATTTACCTCAGAGTCAGTGTTGTTCTGACAGGTGATGGATGGTGTGGTAAACAGGGGAGCCTGACCAGACACATGGTTGTTGCCCTGTGTGTCCATGACATCAAGTTCAATTCTTGCATGCCATACAGATCTCCATTTAGAAGCATGTATCCCTGGGCCTGGAAGTGTCAAAAATGTCTTCTTCAAAATAAGGAGAATCTACTGGGGGTATATAAATTGCACAGAGATATAGATCCATATCAGTTATGCCAGGGTTTGATCTAATCTCAACCAAACGTGTGATTTACTCTGTTTTACTGGTGAGATCTGATGGCAAAGATCTCCTTTATACCGCAACAAGATCCCCCCAATGTTCTGCCCTTGCGTATGTTTTTAAATTTTACAGAGGGCACCATGACTTCATTGTATCCTGGAGGACAGTGAGTGAGCAGATCGATTTGACACCATGTTTCTGTCAATAAAATTATATCGACATTTTTGATAGATTTCATGAATTCAGGGTTTCCACTCTTCAGCTCAAAGGTTGAGGAGTGGAGTCCCTGAATATTCCAACAGCTTATATGAAATGAACACGTAAAAAAACAAAACAAAAAAACAAAACAATCAAAATTAAAGCTGCAAGCAGCGATGAACAGGCCCTTGCAGTCCACGTATGTCAGGGTATATTGTGGTTGGGGAGTGCTGCTGTTGTGGCATGATGATGTAGGGACTTGTTCATGCAACACTTTCCATTGAGGAAGTTGTTCCATTTATAATTTGGTGGCTTTCTCCCACTGCGATGAACTATTGTATGCATGTTCAGGCAGTGAAGCTGGAAAGTAAGAGGGCTGAAACAGCTTAAAAGAGTGAACAGTTCGCAAGCTGAACAGTTTCTCTTGCTAGACATAAAGCTGGATGTAAGAAGACGCTGAAAAGGCAGAAAGATGCATGTTTGAAAAAGCTGAAAAGACACAAAGGTGAAAAGTAAAACGGCTGAAAGAGCTTAAAAGTGTGAACAGTTTCTCTGGCTGCACATATGCTGGAGCAGTAAAAGAGCCAAAGATGAAAATGTCCCCATAAGAATGAATGAGAAGACGCCTCCCAAACTCCTGCCATTTTTGAAAAAATGTGGTTATAGCCAAAATATTTATATATTGAGTAACATTGTAATGTATGACATTGCTGAACTCAGTGATGTATTTTTTATTTCTGTAGAGTGAAAAATGAGGGCACCAGAGTGAGAGACAAAACAAGTACTGTCTGCTCTCCTCCAGAAACTCCAGTTTCCTCCAGTTTTTCTAGCTGTCTCCACTCTAGCTAAGATGTCATGCACTCTAGCTCACTCAATACACATCTATTATAAAATCAGAAGAAGGCCTAAAAATCCTTAAAACTAAAACTGTGATGATTTGGAAACCATAAAAGATTTTAAAAAGCTGAATACATGCGCAATAGTTCAAATAATTCAAAGTTCTTCAAACTCTTTAAAAGGTGGAATGGTGTATGTTGCTCAAAGTATGAAGCACAAGAAGAGGGTGAAAGTCGATGAGTTTTGAAGAGAATTTGAAGATTTTCCCATTTACTTTCCATTCAAACTAATTAAACTGCGACCAGATCGCCACCTATTGGCCAATTTGCACCAAATTTTACACAAAGCCTCATCAGGCCATAGTGCACAGTTCTGAACATTTACGTGATAATCAAGATATGCAAGATTGTTTGTTTTCAATGCAATATGCAGGAATTTGTTGTTTTATATTTTGGTCATCATTTGGTCTATCAAAATTCTTTTGATAACTTTTTGTCAATGGAATCAAACTCAACATTTCGCGAATAGTTGCGAAAAAAACGGTAGGCAGAAATGGGACGAGATTCAGCACAAATCACTGAACACGTGGCTATAAGGTCAAAGTATGTGGGAGTTATGAGCCAAAACACACTTTCCTTAATAACAGCGCCACCTAGTGTTGGAAATTCAGAATGACAGTAGATAATACAATTTTTTGCCAGGTGTGACTGATATTCCAGGTTTGGTGAGTTTTGGGGTATATTCAGGCAGTGAAAATGCAATCATTTGTGACAAAGAAAAAATAATCCTCAGAAAAACAATAGAGACCTCGCAGGTTCCCTGCTCAGGCCCTAATTAAAGCTGCAAGCAGCGATGAATGGCCCCTCGAAGTCCACGTGCGTTGGGGCATGCTGCCGTCGGGCTTGTCCATGCAGCACCCTCCGTTTAAGTTTTTCCTATGATTTGGTGAGCTGCTCCTCCTATTGGTATTAAAGAATGTCTGAAAAGGTTGAAAAGCTGAATGCAGTATATTATTAGTGCTGGAATAAGCAGTACAATGTCCAACAAAACATTAGCAGAGGCAATGCATGCTAAAGAGCATGGTAGCTTTACAGACTGACTGTTAACCACAATAAATAATTTGACCATTAAACTCTTAACAAGAAGCATAGTCACAATCACAACAAATAGACTGAGTTGCAAAATTGCATTACAAATGAAAAATTCATCATTAAGTCCTCACAATCCAAACGTAGCTGCAGTGCAAGCAAAGTACTGCTAACTACTACTGAGACACAGGCTACTGAGCTAACTCAAGCTCACACAACATATTTCCATGTAAAATAACACAAACTGCAATAGTGATCAAATTATCCATAACTACAAACAGAAACCACTTAGATTTCCTCAAGAACGCACACATAATTAGGGAAACACAGAAAGTCCATGCAGCTTCACACGGTCTGCTCGCTGACTGGTCTGACTGGGCATGTCCTGACTGTCCTTCACTGCTAGTTGTCTTTGCACCAGTAGAGGGTGCTGTTGGACCTTGACCTGTAGACCTTTCTTACAGTTTCTGTGGCTGCACATATGCTGGAGCAGTAACAGAGGCAAAGTAGAAAATGTCCCCATAAGAACAAATGAGAAAACACAGTTCTTCAAGCTGCTCTCCACTCTAGCGATGATGTAATGCACTCTAGATCACACAATACACACCCATTATAACATCAGAAGATGGCCTAAAAATTCTTAAAACTAAAACTGATGATTTCAAAACCATAAAAGATTTTAAAAAGCTGAATACTTGCCCAGTAGTTCAAGGTCTTCTGAAAGGTGGAATTGTGTCTGTAGCTCAAAGTATGAAGCACAAGAAGAGGTTGAAAGTCGATGAGTTTTGAAGAGGATTTGAAGATTTTCCCATTTACTTTCCATTCACACTAATTAGACTGCGACCAGATCGCCACCTATTGCCGGATTTGCAGTAAATTTTGCATTAAGCCTCATCAGTCCAGGGAACAAAATTATGAGCATTTACGTGATAATTAGACTGTATTTTGTAAAGATCTGCAAGATTGTCTGTTTTCAACACAATGTGCAGGAATTTGTTGTTTTATATTTTGCACGTTTTATGGACTATCAAAATTCTTTTGATATTTTTTGTCAGGAGGGTCTATAGATGCTACATGCACAGTTTGGTGCAAATTGGTAAAATTGTCTAGGAGGAGTTCGAAAAAGTAGGTTTTTCATTTGTCGTGATTTTGCAAATGGGAAGTTATCATGGAAGTGGGCGGGGCCTACACCACACAATTGAGCTGAATTGAGGGAACATGTAGATGTTAGGTTAACATTGTGCGACATATTTTGTGGGAGATATGGGCTAAAAGCACTTTTGCATTGTAAATAGCGCCACCTGCTGGTCATTTTTGGTATGTAAGTCACAGGGGCCATTCTGTAGTGCCTCTATGAATTTCATTTCCATAAGAGTTATGGTGTGGGCACAGTGCCATTTATTAAATTAGAAGGCCACCAGAGCACCACCTAGGTAAATCCTTCATCAGCTGTCCTCAGGAGGGCACTGACAATAATTGCACTAAGTTTTGCGTTAATCCAACGAACCGATGTGGAGATATAAATTACTTCAATTTAAAGAAAGTTTGTAAAAGTAGGTTTTCGGCATTTCGCCAAATTGCAAATTTTAAAAATAAACGTAGGCCCCTATTCAGCACAATTCACTGAACATGTGGCTAAGAGGTTTTTGAATGTGCGACTGTGCGAAGTATATGGGAGTTATAAGCCCAAACACACTTCCCTTGATTGTAGTGCCACCTAGTGGTGGAAATTCAGCATGACAATGGGTTATAAAATTGAAAAAGTAAGCGGGCTGAAAGAGCTTAAAAGGTGAACAGTTTCTCTGCCTGCAGACATGCTGGAGCAATAAAACAGTAGAAAATGTCTCCATAAGAATGAATGGGAAAATGCCTCTGAAACTCCTGTGATTTTTGAAAACATGTTATGGTTAGAAGCCAAAATATTTGTATTTGGAGTCACAGGAGACATTGCTGAACATTGTGATGTGTTTTTTTTATTTTTATTTCTGTAGACATCTACTTTGTAGTGGATATAAGGCTGAATTCCTGTGTGCAGCAACATTCAATTTGGACAATGTCCTCAATACATGGGAAACATGTCATTTGAAAGACAACAATGCCATCTAGTTGGACTACTTGTATAAAACATCCCATATATTGCTGGCTTGTAACAATGGAAGCAAATCAAAATTGTCAGTCCTGCAAAGCACACAGGTTGTACACATGCCGATGATGTTGACAACATTTCATTTTGAGGGCTTTGATACCAAGTGTCATCGATTTAGATGCATATAGGAAGCCTAAATTGACTGAGATAAAACTTACTTCCTGTGTCCAGTGGGTGGTTCCATAAAGGGTCAGACAGTGATACTGACTGACTGTGAAGTCTGAACTGTCAAATCTGTAGCAGGAGATAATTTAAGTACGTGGCTTGGCAATATTTCAAAATGGAGGCCAAAATCAAAATGGCCAACTCGGAGAGACATCCTCTACACTTAAGAGCAGTTTGGTGTGGATAGGAAATTGTATGTTGAAGTTATAAAGACTTGATACTTCACGGCGAAGGAAGGAAATGGTTTCCACCGTCACGCCCACCAGGTGTGACAGAATGTAAAGATTTCCATAAATTTTGATCTTCAAGGCATGAAGATGATGCTCAGTGTATGTGAAGACTGTGGTGTTTAAGCTGTAGGACAAGATAGTTTTCAAAGTAGGCATAAATTAGGCAAAATTGACGCCGCAAATCAAAATGGCTGTCTTCCTGTTGGATTGACAGTATAGGTGTAAATGGGTGTTATGTGTGTCTGGTCATGATGAATGTGCGTACCGAATTGTTTCCATCTACGTGCATGTGGGAGTCAGGGGATAAACAATAGGTGGTGCTACAGAACCTGCAGGTCATGACCATGCCCAGTGACAACACAGATCTTTTCAGGGCGAGTCCCTCAGCATTCCTGAGAGATTTGGCCAAGATAGGAAATTGTATGAAGAAGTTATGAGGACTTGATGCTTTGCGGCAAAGGATTTGAGTTGACCGCTCCACCGCGGCCAGTGGGTATGACGTAGGATAAAGATTACCATAACTTTTCATCTTCAAGGTCAGAGGATGATACTGAGTGACTATGAAGTCGGCGGTGTGACGACTGTAGAAGTAGATAATTTAAGTACGAAGATTGGCAATATTTCACAATGGCGGCCAAAATCAAATTGGCCGACTTGGTATTGATGCAGAAATGTGATCATGGAGACAACCTTTACACTTATGAGCAGTTTGGTGTGGAAAGGACCTTGTATGTTGAAGTTATAAAGCCTTGATGTTTGATGGTGAGGGAAAAAAATGGTTTCCACAGTCTCGCCTACTAGAGTATGACATAGCTGAAAGATTTCCATAACCTTGTTGTTCAAGGCATGAAGATGATAATAGAGTTAATCTGAACTCTGTGGTGTTAAAGCAGTAGGACTAGGGCTGGGCAAAACGATTATTTTTGTCATCGATTAATCTAGCGATTATTTTTTCGATGCATCGATTAATCTAACGATTCATTTTTCAATTCGATTCAATTTCGATTCGATTATCAATTATTTCTCCATTATTTGACTTTTATAACAATTTACATATGCTAATTTATGTACCTCAATGAAAAAACACAAATTTCTTCATTCCATTCCATTTTTTTGCTCTTAATTACCAAATTCCAAAACAAAATTCAAGCACTCAGTACAGTAGTGCAATCTGATGCTAAAAAATAAAATACTGTCTGTCAATAAATAAAACTGTTGTGCAAAGAAACACAATCTGAATCAAGGAAATGTTATCAACAAAAAATAAATAAAATATTAACAGCAGCAGTGGTGTCTTTTTTGAACTAACAAAATATAGCATTTACTTTGCTTTCTGCAAAAAAGTGCTTGTCATTCACATGAAAATAACACACTCTGCCACTTTTTGCTTTTCCCTTAAGCCTGTGTGTACTGTGTGTGTGTGTGTGTGTGTGTGTGTGTGTGTGTGTTAGTGTTTAATTCAAGACATGATGTAGTCATGCGTTGGAGTGGAGGAATGTCATCATTTCAACATGCTCAGCAGTCAGGCTTGCCCTTTTTTTGGTGACAGTGTTTTCAGCAACTGAAAAAAGCCTTTCAGATGGTGTTGACATGGCTAAAGCAGCCACCATTTAAGGGGGTCAGTGTCCCTTGGGATATTGTTTTCCCCAAAATACAACAGTACTTCTTTCCTCACTCCCTCATTGTCCCCATCCTCATCCTGGTCCACGTCTTCGTTTCCATCTTCCTCCTCAGAATTTGTGCCCAACAAAGTGTCCAACACAGACCTCTTCTTTGGTGGGGGACTTTCTGAGGCTTCCTGCTCCACAGCCGCCTGCTGTAGCTGTGATCTCTGCTCTCTTGATCTTTTGAGATCAAGTGCATCACTCTGTACTCTTACTTGCAGTTTCAGAGCATCCTCTGGAAAAAGGAATTTCAGTTTGCGAAAACGTGGATCAAGAGCAGCAGCAATGAGTGACACATTTTTCCCATCCTCTTGAAATGCAGATACCTCCAGCTGCCACCTTGACAAGATTTCCTCTTCTGCACTGTTCTGGAACAAGTTCAAGGCAGCAGAATCAAAGGATCTGTTTTGGGTGGATTTCAGGAGACCTTTCAGCAGGGGTGGGGGAGAACAGAGGCTGCAACTACGTTACTTGCATTGTCATGCTCAATGGCAAGGATGTTATGCAAGGAAATGTTGAATTTTTCTGCCACCTTCTCCGGGCAGGAAGCAAGGTTTTTCTGCTGTGTGGCTGTGTCAGCTGGCAGTGTTGCTACATTGAAGGAGACAAGATCCCAAATGTCATCAATGAAATGACAAGTTACCCCTAAGAAGGCCTCTGTGACCAGACTTGTCCAAGCATCAGTTGTAGTGTTGTTTTTGGCAGCCTGTTTTAATTTTAGTTTTAGTCTAGTCTTTGTGTAAAACTGTAATTTTTTTTTTTTTTTTAGTTTTAGTCACGTTTATACTCTTTTTAGTCTAGTCAAGTTTCTGTTGACTAAAAGTCTGAGCATTTTAGTCTCATTTTAGTCAGAATTATCCATGACTATTTTCGTCTAGTTTTAGTCGACAAAAACTGATGACATTTTGTCTAGTTTTAGACAATTGTATTTAAGTCTCTTTTTAGTAATGCAATTTCTATTTTCTGTGTACTTGTCTTGCATTTGCTATGTAGTACCCTTCTCCCCTCATAGGCCAATGTCATTTGGTAACAGCAGCACACACACACACACACACACACACACAAACAACACACCTCGTGTTATTATTCATTATCATTTTTTCTATTTATTTTCTTTTTTGTTTGTACTTTTATGTATTCCTTGTTTTGTTTTCACTCACACACACACACAAACACACAGCTGGCTGACTGTTAGTTTCATGGAGAAGCATCCGTCCTCCTGTCAGTCCTCCCAACCGTCCTCCCGACTCTTCCTCACATTTCTGCACTACAAACAGTGTCTGTCACCGGCAAAACACGTTAATTCACCAAGTGTTGGTGATGAAAATAAATCAGCCCTCCAGACCGAGACTTCGGTGAACTTTCTTCCAGAAATCAGCCTCTGTCCCCGCGAGTGAGTTAGACAGCGTCCAGTTTACTGATGACGATCATGTAATTATGTAATTTAGAGCGAAAAACATAACTTTGTCACTTTCCAGGATGTTTGGTGGGTCAGTATCTCAATCACTACACATTATAACAGCATCCATATGATTATAAACTGTCCCCAGGTTTAGACTGACAGGGGACACCGGAGGGAACACTGAACCCCGGCTGGCCGCCATCGGTCCCTTTATTAGTGCCAGACTTCACTCTGTGTCTTGAGTTATCATTAACGTTAAGCCACCGCAGCTGCATCTTCTTAATAATGGCGCGCAGGTGCGGACTGAGGAAGTGACGTCGCCTGCGTCTGCGCAGTGCGACCTGATGCAGCACCTGAACTGAGACTCAGGAAACAGAAATCTTGCAAAATAATAATCATAGTGAGACGAAATAACGTTATTACATTTGGTCTCGTCTCGTTTTGGTCAATGAAAATTAAGATATACTTTAGCAGAGTTTTTATTTTGTAAACCACATTTAGTCCCGTTTTTATTCGTCAACAACATTGCATTATATATTTGATTATAGTTTTCGTCACATGACCACCATTTACGTTAGGTCTCATCTCGTTTCCGTCATGTGATAAAGGTTCGTTGATGACGATATTTAGTCATAATTTTCGTTGAAAAAAGCAACACAAAAGGGAGATTTTGGATGTGGCCTTTTTTAGTTTGTTCCTTAGTTTCTCCACTGAAGTTTCATACTTTCTCTCGATCATACTCATACAATGGCGCCTAGAGGGCAGAGTATAATCTGGTTGAAAAGTGGTCAGCATTTCTTTGAATCCCTTGCCCTCAACCATAGCAAGTGGCCTCACGTCTTTCACAATCATAGATAGGATGCTCTCAGTAAGTACAGCCACCTCCTGGAGGGTGCAGGGGGTTGGTTTTTTCTTCTTAAAGTAGTCCTCCACACTTTTCTGCTTGCTCCTGAAAACAGAAATCACACACACAGCACACAGATTAATACAAATATTTTTTTTAAATAATAATACCGTATTTTCTGGACTATAAAGCGCACCTGTATATAAGCCGCATCCGCTCTATTTTTTAAATTTTTTTTACAAAAAGATGTACAAGCCGCACCAGGCTATAAGCCGCAGATATCTATGTTGAAAAATTAGATATTTACTGCATGTACAGAACGATTTTGTACTGTAAATGTACATGTATGTACCTGAACAGATTCTTTCCGAACAGTGCCTTTTAACACGGCAGCAACTTTGCTGATTAAAACGGAACAGAACCAAGAGAAAATAACCGCTATTTATCTACCTTTATTTCTGCTGTGTTTGAAACCACAAGTCACTTTAATCATCTTCGCTGAAACCCATGAAGTCGTCTTCTTCAGTGTTGGAGTTGAACATCCTCAGAAGCGCTTCGTCACATCTGTCTCCATCAGTCTCCATCAGTCTCGCTCTCCATGTCACTGTCATCCTCCGGTGGAGTTGGCTCTGAAGGTGCGCCGCTCTCTTCGCGTAGCAGTCCAGCCTTTCGGAACCCGTTGGTGATGGTGGATTCTTTCACAGCACTCCACGCTGTTAGGCTCCACTGACAGACATCAGAAAAGGATGCTTTTCGCATGCGGCCAGTTTTTGTGAAAGACTTCTCACCACTTGTCATCCAAGTCTCCCACTCAACCCAGAGTGCAGCTTTAAATGCCCGATTCACACTGATGTCAAGTGGCTGCAAATACTTTGTTGTACCTCCAGGAATCACAGCTGGAATGGAGTTTGTTTTCTTGATCGCTGTTTTCACAGAATCTGTGATGCGGGCCCTCATGCTATCCAAAACAAGCAGTGCTTTTTTCCGGTGAAAAAATCCTCCCGGGCGCTTGCCGTAGCACTCCATTAACCATTCCTTCATTAGGCCTTCCATCATCCACCCTTTGGTGTTAACTTTGACCACTATGCCTTTCGGGAGTTGTTCTTTCGGCATAGCTATGCGCTTAAAAATCACCATTGGTGGAAGTTTTTGTCCGGATGCCGTGCATGCCAGAACGCAGGTGAAGTGCGTCCTCTCGTGGCCTGTTGTTTTCAACAACACGGATGATGCATCTGTCCTGGTCAGAGGCAGATCAAATGTCAAAGGTACTTCATCCATATTTATGATGTCTTCTGGTCCGATGGAGTTTTCTTGTATCTTTGTTTCAACGAATTTGTGGAAGTTTTCAACTTTTTCCCGATAGTCAGGGGGGAGTTGCTGACAGAGAGAGGTCCATGCCCTGATGGACAGGTTTTTATGTCTCATAAATCTGAAACACCATGACAGCCCAGCTTTGAAATCTTCGATATTCATTTCACGGGCGATTGTTTTGGCTTTCAGTCGGATCTGTACAGTGGATACACCTCGGCCACCTGCTCTCTGTGTGTTCACCCACTCCTCCAGGACATTTTCAAGTTCAGGCCACCTGCTTTTATGTCCTCTGAAAGCTTTTCTTGACTTTTGGCATTGCAGGAGCTCTTCCCGCCGCCGCCTCCAACGTCTCACCATAGATTCATTGACGTTAAGCTTGCGTGCCGCAGCGCGGTTTCCTTCCTGGATAGCAAGCTCGATGGCCTTCAACTTAAAACTTGCATCATACGAACTTCTTCGTGTGGTTTCCATGATGAAGGGGCAAGGATTTGAAAATAATTACCAGTTAGTAATTTGTCGTGCGTGTTCTATCAGCTAAAGAAAAAGTAGCGTAGGCTATTCGTCTTTGCACTGATTTTTCGTCTTATTTTTTATTCTAATTCCGGTTAGAGCCCCCTCGCATTGGAAGAAAAATCCACAGAATAGCCGCACCTTCGTATAAGCCGCATGGTTCAAAACCTAGGAAAAAAGTAGCGGCTTATAGTCCAGAAAATACGGTAATCATTTAATAATAATAATAATAATGATAATAACTTTAACAACTTCAGTAAACCACTACATAACATGTTAAAATCACAAAACAACAATCAATGTAGTACAGGACTAATAAAGTGCAAAACAAAGAAATTAAAACCAACAAAACAGTTAACAGCTTATATCAGTTTTGAGTTTAAGGAGGGTGTGTGTGTGTGTGAGTGAGTGTGTGTGTGTGTGTGTATGTGGTGCGTGCATGTGTACGTGGGGGTGTTTAGATGAATGACAGGGTATGATGTTTAATGTTATAATATGGTAATACGGTACAAAAAAACAAAAAAGAGAAGAAGAAAAAAATGAGGTTGAAAGTTGAAAACTTACAGTGTTTTGTCATCTGCACAAGCTGCTCCTGGATGCTATCTTTTTTTCAATTACAGTAGGGACCTTGCAGGTCCGTGACCTGCTCAGGCCCTAATTACAATGGTTAAACCTAACTCTCTAAACTAACAAAAACAGGAGAGAAAGGGGGATCAAAATAAATGGCAGTTACACCCTTACTGCTCCCTAACAAAAAGAGATATTTAACGCAAAAAGGTGTGTACAAGAGTTATCAAGATTGGTGCCGAAGCACAGCAAAAAGGGTTAGCACATTCCAGTAACTAACACACACACACAGGATACCAAACAGAACCACAACTGGAAGTTTAACTAGACACACTTTGACAAAGCTCAGACCAACAGCTCACGCAACCGAGGAGGAAAACCACACTGCACAGTGACAGCCCCTCTTTGCTGTCTGAAGAGCAATGCTATTTCAAACTGGACCACTCCTTGGCAGCTCATCAGGCTCATGGCTGCAGCTGCAGAGGACCAATGGCTGGCCGCAGGAGGCGGGACCTGTGGATCAAGCAAGAGATAGTGCAGTGGAAAAAAAAGGAGCACTCACTCTGGCCTAAATGGCAAAGACTATCGGCTGGGGGCCGTAACAGAGGCGTTATAGAGTTTAATGACCTCAGACAGGAATGATTTCCTGTGGTGCTCAGTGGTGCATCTGGGTGAGAGGAGTTTTCCACTGAATGTGCTCCTCTGCTGGGCCAGTGTGTCATAGAGAGGGTATGTGACATTATCTGAGATGGACTGAAGCTTGGACAGCATCCTCCTCTCTGCCACGGTCATCAGAGTGTCCAGCTCCTCCCCCCACGACATCACTGGCCCTCCTGATCAGTTTGTTTAGTCTGTTGTTATCTGCCACCTTCAGCCCACTGCCCCAGCATGTGACAGTGTAGAAGGTCGCACTGGCCACAACAGACTCATAGAACATCCTCAGATATTACATACATACGACCCATATTAGTACATATTCAGCTCATGCTTTCTCTTGATTGTTGTAACTTTCTTCTTGGCTGAGTGACAAATCTTCTTCTGTAATTTTCCAACTGTTGCAATTCTTCCTCTATGTAATTGGATGGTGCTGGCCTTCCAAGTCATCAAAGGAACTGCACCCGTCTACCTCCAAACACTGGTCAGACCACACGCTCCAGTACAAGTACTTTGCTGATCTACATCAGCTGGCAGTCTGGTACCCCCATCACTGAGTGCAAACAAACCCCTCTCAGCAAAGTTGCGACTCTTCTCTGTTTTGGCACCTCAGTGATGGAACGAACTCCCGACCAATGTTAGGACAGCGGAATCACTCTCCATCTTCCGCAAAAGGCTCAAGACTCATCTGTTCAGACTTAACCTTGACTCCGCATAGCTACAGGACAAGCTCTCCCAGCTCCATGTGCCTGACTCCACCTGCAGGTGGTCACAGAATTCCTGTATGACAGGAAGCAGCATGTGAAGCTGGGGAAACATGTCTCTCATCAGCACCTGATCCCCTCAAGTCTGCGTTCTTTCTCCCTTGCACCTCCAGTACCAGTCCGTCAAGCTCCGGAAGTTTGAGAATGACACCATGCTCATTGGGGTCATCTCTGGCAGGGATGAGTCCTCCTACAGGTGGGAGATTGACCATCTGGTGACCTGTTGCAGCCAGAACAACCTGGAGCTTAACAATCTAAAGACAGTTGACTCTGTGGAGTCCTGCCGCTTCCTGGGCACCACCATTACCTAGGACCTAAAATTGGAGCTGAACATCAGATCCCTCACTAAAAAAGCACAACAGAGGATGTTCTTCCTGCAGCAGCGGAAGAAGTTGAACCAACCAATACGATGATATAGCCTGTGAACGCACCATCCCCCAGTAAGTGAACGTGAACCTCAGGGCTGAATCATGAATTGAATGACGGATCGTTTGGCTGCTTATCAGTTCAGGGAGTTGGAGAGCACTGAACGATTCGGTTAACAAATCATTTGAACAAATCATTTGAACAAATCATTTGAACAAATCATTTGAACAAATCATTTGAACGGATCATTTTAATGAACGGATTCTAGAGATTCAGTACAGTAAAAAGAACTGCAGCTCCCATCACTAGCTTGTAGGCTGTCCTAATTAATCAACCTGAAATTTCTTAAGGCCTTAATGATGGTAGATGGCAATGATTCTGAGTTCTCATTGAATGTTGATGCAGTACCAAAGAATGATTTGTCTTGGAACAGTCTCAAGAGCATGGAGGAGATATCAGGAGACCAGCCGTTACATGAGGAGAGCTGGATAGGGCCATAGAAGGGCATCAACCCAGCACGACTGATAGCTGTTCCTTTGCGCGAGGAGGAACAGGAGAAGCACTGCCAGAGCACTACAAAAATGACCTTCAGCAGGCTACTGGTGTGCACGTTTCTCATCAAACTGTCAGAAACAGACTCTGTGAGGGAAACATGAGATCCAGACATCCTCTAGTGGCACGTGTGTTCACAGCCCAGCACTATGCAGCTCAATTGGCATTCATGAAAGAATGCCAGAATTGGCAGGTCCGCCATTCTCTTCACAGATGCAGGTTCAAACTGAGCACATGTGACAGACATGAAAAAGTCTGGAGAAAGTGTGATAAACATTGCTGCCTGTAACATCACAAAGCATGGCCGGTTTGGCGGTGGGTTAGTGATAGTCTGGGGAGGCATATCCTTTGAAGGTTGCACAGACCTCCATCTCATAGTCAATTGTACCCTGACTGCGTGTTAGGTACTGTGATGAAATCCTCAGAGGGTGTGTCAGACCTTAAGCTGGTGAAGTAAGCCCCGGGTTCCTCCTGATGCAAGACAATGCCTGGTCTATGTGCATAGGCAGCTCCTGGATGACAAAGGCATTGATGGCATTGACTAGCCCTCTCATTCCCTTGACTTAAATCCAATTGAGGACCTATGGGATGTTACGTATCAGTGCATCTGACACCATCAAGTACCACCATAGACTGTCCAGGAGCTCACTGATGCCCTCATCAAGGTCTGGGAGGAGATCCCCCAGGACATTTTAGGCCGACTCGTCAGGAGCATGCCATAATGTTGTTGCGAGTGCATTCAGGCATTTTGGGGGCCATACACACTACTGAGTCACATTATTAGTCTAAAATGTTGGCTTGTTCTATAGGTGGTGTTGGTAAGTTTAGGTGATTTAGAACCATGTCTATTTCTGATTCTGGTTTGTGATCTAAAGATCACAGGCTGCTGTAGAATTTATGTAATACATTATTTACATCCTGTGGGTTGTGGGTGATGGTACCTGTACAATTAATTATAGATTAGACGATAGGTTAGACAGATATTTCTTGGATGTTACTGTATTTAACGTTTTCATATTTGAGCTGTTGGATGAGGAGCTGTGCTTTTTTTCTTCCTGTATAATGATTTCCAGTTGGGTTTTAAGTTGGTTCAGTTCATTTTGTGTTTCTTCACTGGAGTAATATGTATGTTGTCTTTTTAGCTATTTGATTATTTTCTCTGAATTTTTCTGTTCTTGTTACGATGTCTTCCTGTGTGATGTAGGAGGGAAAGATCCAAAAGAGAGGTGATAAGACAAAGAAGGAGGAGATAGGACGAGAACAGACAAAACATGAGGAGTGTGTATGGTTGATTTAATTTGTTAAGCTTTGAGCAACAACCAGATGTCCTTTACCCCTCCCTTTGTTTCTATCTGTCTTTCTGCTCAGACTCATCTGCTCAGTAGTACATGAAGCCGAAAACACTCTACTTCCAGTTGTTGGAAGTAAAATAATTTAGTCTTTCCAAATGTTATTGGACCGAATGGATCAAATTATGACAGTGACATATGTATGTAAATGTATCCACTGTATATCCACATGCCACTACAAAAACTGACCTCTGAGCCTGGCACTCCTCCTGGGGGTTTGCTCTTTGCTCAGTGTTTGTCATAGATATTATATTTAATCAGGACTTTTAATTCCTTTGAAGACATGTTTAATTGACATCCAAGGCTCGACTGGACTGACATCTGACCAGCAAACATGAAGTCACCGGGAAAAATAAATAAATGTTGGGAATTGATGGTAGGCAGGCAGGATGGTTCATTATTATGAATAATTATTAATTGCTAATAACCATTAGCAATTAATAATTATTCATAATAATGATGGTGGATGGATGGATGATGGTGATCTAATCATTAAATGGGGCACCACCCTGGAATCAGGGACCAATAACCATGCCAAAATAGTCTCAAAAGAAGGGTTTACTGTAAATGTAAATATATGTACAATATTTAAGTTTAAAATTAATCTGAGCACTGACCATCACAACCAGGAATTATCACAAACGCACACATATGCACAAATTAATCACAGAAGACTGTGTGTGTGTGACACGCAATAATGTTGAGAGAGGAAGAGTTGTGTTCCTCTATCATTGGCAGACAAACTCATGAACTCGAAAGTGATAGCAAGACATTTGTTCTTCAAATATAGGCCAGTTATTTAAAAAATGACTTTGCTATGAATAGTGGAATGATTTGGGAGAGAAATAAGAATTTTGGCATGAATTTATGCGTCCAGCTATTGACAGAAAAAATGTTGACCATTGTTCCATGTCTTTTTTGCCTGTATCAGAGCTGGTTTAATATTATGATGAAACAGGTCCTTATAATGTTTGGTCACCAACACTCCCAAATAGATACAATTGTCTTTACTGAACTTAAATGGATATGCCTCTAGTTGTATTTGACTAGCTTTACTGCTGACTGGAGAAATTAAGCTTTCTACCCTATTTATTTTGTATCCAGAAAATTTATCTGAAATTTGTGATGGTTTTCAAAGCATGGAGTTTCTGGGGTCAGACAGGAAAAGAAGAAAGTCAATGGCATACAATGAAAGTTTATGTATGTGTCCTCCTCTGCTAATTCCTGTCAAAGTGCTGACACATCACAGTGAGTCAACCAAGAGCTCAATGGCAACATCACAGAGCAGAGGGGACTGGGGACACCGCTGTCTAGTCCATCTAAATAAGGAGAAATATTTTGACATATTATTGTTAGTCCTGACTGCAGCCTGTGGGCAGGTGTACAACAGATTGACCCCAGAATAGAACAAAGTTCCAAATCCACAATTTTTGAGGACTGAAAGTAAATATTTTACTCAGTTCTGTCAAATGCTTTATGAGCATCCAGTGCAATAATAGCCTCAACGGGTTGGGCCGGCCCGACAAACCTGACCGGACTCACAGGTTCTGGCTGAGTTTGGGCATTTCATAAAACACATTTCTTGCAGGTTGAAAATTATATATTGTTTGTTGTGAATCATCGCTGTTCACATGTGGTGAACAGTAAGTCTGGCTGCCTGCTCTATGGGGAGGGGCAGACGCAGACCTGACGTCGGTGCATCACGTACTCATGCCTATAGCCTGGCTGGGGTAAATGAAATTGGCTAAAATAAACTTGCCACAGGTGAATTCACCCTTAAAGAAAATAATGCACTATTCATGCTGGTGTGTTGGGCTGCGTCAGGTTTGGGCTTAAAACCGGGTGGGGTTGTAATTTTCAGGCCTGTTGAGAACTCTAGGGACATTACCACCTGGAAGATAGTCTACTCCTATAAACCCTGTTTGATCAAAGTGAATGATTTTGTCTAGGATGGTTAAGCCCTTGAACATTCCAACTCACCACTCTGACCCCAATCCTAGATACCTAGTTACCACTCACAGTCAAAGTGAGTATGACCTATTCACTGTTGCTGATGAGCCCAAACTTCTGCCCTTCTGTATGTCCTTTGATCTATTGTGACCCAGACACCCATACGGCCACCATCCTGCAACACATACTTGAGAAAAGTACAAATCCCAGGACAGTATGCATGACCCAGTGAAGAAAGTGTACAGGGAAAGCAATACATAAAAAAAATATATATACGAGCAATACGAGCATCTAACATTGTAACCTCAAACAACATGTTCGAAACCTCACATGCCATAAACAGTGGCCTCACATACAAAACCAAACCAAAAAAAACAAAAACAAAAACAAATAAAAAATTACCAGGACTTATCCTAGTCCAAGCCAAAATCTGCCTCAACTGCCTTAAAACGTGGATGAGTGAAGTGAATGAGCTTGACTGATTCGGGGATCGATACTTCTCGGCTGCCATGACGACTGCGACCGGAACAAGCTACTGCTATCCTTTTAGCAAACTCTCTGTACACAAACAATCTTCTCAGTGCCCGTGCTCATGTGTAGAGACCCTGGTGATACTGCAAGCAAAGTTTCATGTTGTGTTGAGCCTTCTTAGTGTTTTAAAAACAGCGATTTTCAGAATCAGAAATCTTTCAATGTCCCGCAGACAGGGAAATTTGTTTATCCCAGCAGCGACAGAATATTACAGAATGAAAACGAATAGCAAAAATAAACTATATAATTTAAAAGGGAAAAAATAGAATACACATATATACATATTTACATGATACAGTGCAAAATTAACAGCAACTTTTTATACACAGATTTTAAATACAAAAAATAAATATGGGTGTTAAGGAAATTGACCAGATGTGCAAAAACAGAAATTAGTTTTGTACAGAAATAATGCAGAGTGCAGTGTGAGGACTATAGGGAGCAGTGCTGGTTGTACAATCTGTCAGCAGCAGGAAGGAAGGACCTTCAATACGTCTCCTTCACACGCTTAGGGTGTATCAGTCTGTTGCTGAAGGAGATGCCCAGTGTTGTCAGAGTGACCTGCAGGGGATGGGACTCCTGCCCCAGCAACGATGACAGCTTGTCTATCACCCCACACTCTCCCACCACCTGCACACTGTAAGAAAAGATACACCATAGCTACTCAATAAAAATGAGGCAACAGATTACAAGCAATAAAATTTCACAATGTTTGGTATTGAGTAAATTTTCATTAAATGAGACTCTTAATAGTTACCCATTCAACATCAGTGTACACTGCAACCACGGTCTCATTTCAGGCCAGAAGTAAGATCTGGTATTTTCAAACCAGAAATTTGAATAGGACAGAATACTGGCTCCAAACTTTTTTGTAAAAACAAAAATAAATTCCATTTTACACAGTGATTATGTATCCATAAACATGTGTTTCCATGCTTTCTCACCTCACTAAGCTACTAAATGGGATTAATAATGAGAAAAATGCACCACAAGTGCAACAATTTGTATGGCGTAAAACACATTTAGTACTTTGAACTAACCACAATAGAAATGTCACTGACATTAGTGGGATAAGAGTCCAAATCAGTGCTAACTTGCAAACATAGCAGCACTTTCAAATGTGCAATTCCCTAGCTCTGTAGAAGCTGAACATTGTGTAGCACAACATGTAAACTGCAACTACAGTCTCATTTTAAAGCCAGAAGTTTGCTCACACATGTCAAAACAGATCTTTGAAAAGGGACAAAATGCTGACTTTAACAATTAAAAAGAAAAAAAAGAAATGCCATATTACAGACTGGTGATATGTCCATAAACATGTTTCCATCCTTTCTCAACTCACTGAACCACTAAATTAGATCAATAATGATCTTAAAGTAAAAATTCTCCATAAGTGCATGTGCCAAAACATAAATTATAAAAGTGCAATTTGTACAGAGTAAAAACATTTGTACTTTGTACTTTGAACTGACAACAATTGAAATGTCACTGACATTCGTGGGACAGAGTCCAAATCAGTGCCAACTTACAAACATAGCACTTTCAAATGTCTCAAGCTCTGTAGAAGTGGGACATTGTGTAGCACAAAAGTCTGCCCTGCAACTACAGTCTCATTTCAAGCCAGAAGTTTGCTCTTGAGGGACTGGACTTTGTTTGACAGCTTTGAATCATCCAGTTCCAAGAAAAGTTTTTGGAATAGCCAAGCCAAGCCAAGGAGGACAGAGCAAGCCCTCGCAATATCTCCAAGTCCTGTGATGACTTCCACACCCTCTATGACAATTCCAATGTTCTTTGGGCTGTTGCTTGTAGAAGCTCCAGGCTTTGTGTGATGCTGCAGAAGAGCATCGCTTGATGTTGCTTTGAATGCACCGACTTTACACTGCTGTCTCACTTGGAGCCATCTAAGGAAAGAAATATAAAATTTTAGATGTGAGATGCGCCTTTAACTTCACATTACTTATTAACAAATGAAAATCATCCCTGTTGTCAATGAAATGAATGAATGAAAATATATGCATATTTATAGATCCTAGGAATTTTTAATGAGAGGAGTAGGTGTAATTTCAGCATTTTAATGATAATTTGATGATAATTAAAATAACTGCAATCTAAAACGTTCATGGACTGATTTTACAGGTGTTATTGTCTGTCTGTCTGTGTCTGTACACTGCCTGTGAAGCAACAATAACATGATCTGAGAAGAAAATGTGCATCCAGCAAACTTTTTTTAAATTGTAAAAGTACGGAAAACTATGTTTTAAAATAGTTTTAAAAGACAAATAATGCCTCTGCTCTGCTGTGAGACACTGACACATGATGATATATATATTTTTAAAAAGTAACGGTAGGAGCCACTGTTTTATTCGGCAACTATTTTGTGTGTAAATGTAGACTTATTTCGGTAAAATCATTACTTAAATGAGTTGTTAACCAGCCATTCATCACCAGTTATCTTCATGTTAAATGGCCGATTTTTTTAATGGAGTTCGGCTCACAAAACTCCAACTACCGAACTAAACACCGGCGCTAATCGGATATGGAACAGTATCCTGTTACTAAAATGTTTTCAGAAACTTTTTTATTGTACTGTTTAGCTGTAAAATTAAAGTCTGTGCCATGTTAAACCTCATCCCCTCCTGCTAACGTTAAGTGCTCCGGACATTACCACACTAAAATGAACAGATTTACGCATGAAAAGAAATACAATTGCGGCTCTATAATATAACACTGCGAATAAACTTACTTCACGTGGGTTTAGGTAAGTTGGCTTCACATTTGCAAGTTGCGACAAAACAGCGAAACAACAGAGAGAACTTACGTTACCTGCCCGGGAAGACAAGCTCCACACAGGAAGTAAAGCTAACGGAAGTGCGTCAAGTGCCGTCCGAAATATAAGATGCTCTTAAAGCGATAACCCCCAATATATCTTTTTATGTTAATGTGTCTACCCTTAACATTAAACCCAATGTACTTATTTACGCCATTTTATAAAAACATACTGAGGATATATCAACACGCAAGGGACGTAGGAACCAAGATGGCGGAATACTAAGCTGCATCCTTCAAAATAAAAGTTTGACTTCGATGTATATGAATTCTTCCAAAATGTATAATGCAGTGTTCATAGCTCGCAACAAAATCACATATGGCCCACTAACGTACATTTATATAAAGCCTTGGCAACAGAAGCCAACTTTACGTTGCTGCTGAGTCTCTTTTTCTGTGATAGCTCATTTTATATTGTAATATTCCTTCCTTCCACTACATGCGTTCTACTTACAAGCCCAGTGATAATAAAATAAGTTTTCTTACCTTAGTCAACCAGTTAAATTTTGCAAGTTGAGCAGTGTCGAAGAAGACGAACATTCACTGTCTGTACTCTCTTCAAATGTCTTGTGGCTAAATGATAGCCTGCTGCATTTAAAAAAACAAAAAAACAAGGCGCTCTTTGACAAGAAGTACTTTTCAATTAAAATTTGCCTGATTACATTAATCTGAATTCACTCAATATTCTGTCTATTTGGGATTAGGTAAACATAATGCTTATGTTTTATTTAATTACAATGGGCGGATTTTAGTGGGAGGAAGAGCATCCTTCCACGTGAGCAGAATTGCTCATCGAACCAGAAGGGAGACAAAAGATAAAGTGCGTTGTTTTGCTGTAGTTAACTTTTTCTCCCCTTCCATGACTCCAAACAGAGCAGTCAATGGGTTTGGATCCAATTTGATGTTTAACACCCGAGAAAGTGTATGAAAAACTTCTCTCCAATATTTATTAAGGCTTGAACAGGACCAGTACATGTGGATGAGAGAGACTTCCACATGTTTGCATTTGACACAGTATGGGCTAATACCCGGGTATATGGAGGACAGTTTTGCTTTGGAAATATGAGCCCTGTGTACCACTTTAAACTGAATTAAACAGTGATTTGCACAGAGGGAGGTTGAATTGACCAATTTGAGTATAGAGACCCAAGTGTCTTCTGACAAAAGGAGACCCAAGTCCTCCTCCCATGCTGTTTTAAGCTTATCTGTGGGGGCACTTCTAAGATCCAATAGCCTGCCGTGAAGAGTCGAAATTAACCTCTTTTTAAGTGGATCCGTAGAAAGGACAGTGTCGACAATGGTCAAGTCTCTTGCTGTTACAGATCCGGGCATCTGGGAGGGAACAAAATGCCTTGCCTGAAGATACCTGAAAAAATTGGACTTAAGGAGGCTGAATTTCCTACTTAACTGCTCAAATGATGCCAAACTGTTGTTTATGAACATATCTTTAAAATGTACAATACATTTCCTGTGGCATTCTTGAAAGGCAGAATCCTGACAGGATGGTTTGAAAAGGTAGTTTGATGCAATGTGGCTTAGGAGAGAAAAGTTATGGATACCAAAGTACTTCCTAAATTGGGCCCAGATTTTTAGAGAATGTTTCACCACTGGGTTTCTGATTGATTTGAATGAGGCAAGTGGGAGTGAGGATCCAAGAAGTGCAGTCAGGCTGGCCATAACAGGAGGAACAAAAAGCAAGGCAGCGCCAAGTTAGCAGCCCAATAATAAAAGCGAAAATTGGGAAGGTCCAGACCATAAGTATGAAGAAATAACTGAGTTGAGAAGTTGAAAAGAGGACCTGGGGATAAAGAGTGATAAGGCCTGGAAAAGGTATAGAAATTTGGGAAGAATGGTCATTTTGACTGAATTGATGCGACCTACAAGAGACATCGACAGTGTTAGGGTTTGTTTAGTTAGATTTAACAGTGTGATAAGATTCTCTTGGAAAAGATCTTTGTGCTTCCTCGACACGGATATGCCCAAATAGGAAAATGTATTCTCAATTTTAGATGGCAAACTGGTAAAGTCTAAGGCACATGCCTTATTATTGATTGGGAAGAGCTCACTTTTATTAAGATGTAATTTATATCCTGAAAGTTTACCATACCCGCTAAGCAGCAACAGAGCAGGGGGTAGAGAGGCCATCGGATAAGAGATGAAGAGCAGCAGGTCGTCAGCATAATGTGAGACCCCATGCTCAGTGTCACCTCTCCAGATACCACATATATCCTTGCAAAAGCGGAGTGCAGTGGCAAGCAGTTCAATAGCCAGATCGAAAAGCATGAGACTGAGCGGGCACCCTTGACGGGTTCCACGATGTAAGTTAAAGGGTCTTGACTGTTGAGAGTTAGTACGAATTAGTGAAGTAAAGTTTGGACCAAAACCAAACTTGTTCAGCACAGCAAATAGGTAGACCCATTCGACACGGTTGAATGCTTTCTCTGCATCGAGAGAAACAGCACATTCAGGGACATCATCAGAGGCAGAGTAGAGCATTCTCCAACCTGTGGGCTAGGACCTTGGCCAAAATTTTAGCGTCTGTGTTTAAGAGGGAGATAGGCCTGTAGGATACACATTCCGTTGGTTTTTTACCTTTTTTTTTTGCTACAAGCATAATACAGGCCTCAGTTAATGAAGGCGGGAGGGGACCTTGTCTGCAGGATTCTGAGAGAACTGAATGTAACAGTGGGGAAAGGAGCAAGGAAAACTTCTTGAAGAATTCTGCCGGGAAGACGTCAGGACCTGTACACTTACCTGACTGCATTAAAGAAATGGTGAGTGCTATTTCTGCTTGAGATATAGGCTAGATATATGTGTGGAATAAAAGGAGTACTCCCTGTCACATGGGTGTAGAGAGCACCACACATGGCAGACACCATAGTCAGAGAGAAAAGCCTGAATGAAACAGGCTGATCTACTCGCTGTGCTAGGGTTTGTAGAGGCTGAATCCAAAATCGGGTCAAGCCAACAGTTGAAGTCACCACCGAGTATGACAGAGTATGTATTAAGATCTGGGAGCAGGAAGAACACTCATGTGAAAAATACTATGTCATCCACATTAGGGGCGTAAACATTTACAAGTACATCTAGTGTGTTGTATAATTTGCCAGAGATGATCACATAATGGCCAAACTTGTCAGAAATCACATCATGCAGTTCAGATGAGACATCCTGACCAATAAGGACTGAAACTTCTCGGGCTTTGGCTTGAAAATAGAAGTGAAGTCCCTGCCCCAACCATCCTGAAAGCAGGCAGCTGTTGTCTGAACAGCGAATATGGGTTTCTTGTAGGAAGGCTATTTCTGTTTTGAGTTGTTTTAGATGTAAAAAGACCTTTTTTCTTATAACAGGGTGATTAAGACCCTTAACATTGCAGCTCACCAGCTTCAAGTGTCCGCTCATATCATTTGACAAGGAATATTAGGATGTGAAAAGAGTGACCTAGACAAAAAACCTAAAAAAGATTGGATGTGGCTAGTATAAAGTGCTAGTTTCAAAGGAAATAGTAAAGCTTTTGTGGCAGTGACATATCCCCCCAACCCACCCTCCCCAACCAAGACAGCTGCTAGAAAAAAAAGCAGCAAGCTCTTCAGAACAAACATTACCCAGTAACTCATCTACCTGTCTTACACTAAACTAACCACTACTCCTGTAACCTTAACATTTGTGGACTTGGCACCTCAAAAAACAACTTGTATACTTAGGAAAGAGAGAATCCCTTATCAAAATAAGACTTAGACACCCTGACGTGAGCTCTGAGATGTAATTACAAATAACATAAAGCAAAAATCCCTGCCCTTAACAATGTAAAGTTAAAATTGTCAACTAAAGTTATTGTAGAGCTTGCAGGTAAAATGAAAAAAAACTTACTAGAGCTTGTCAAGTCAGATTAAATTGAATATTAATGATGCTGCCAAAAGAACCAGATAACCAGAGAATGGAAATAAATTATGTTTCACTAACACTGTCAATGCAAAATGAGGTCAGTCATGTTGAACATGTTCACCTATATAAACAAACCACACAGGCTAACATGGCACTGAACCTGCAGAATGGCAGGACTGCGAATGGTCGTGAGTTGTTGCACAGTACCATTATGATGGTTTCAGAGATCTGCAGTGGCTCTCGATGTACTTGTGCGCCTCGTCCATGGAGTCGATCCACTTTCTGACTCCACTAGACAGTGTGAGACGGAGCCGGGCAGGGTAGAGAAGAGCCAGCCTCAGACCCAGTTTATAAAGTTCTGCCATTACTCCACTGTATTCTGCACACTGGCCATGGTCCTCCACTGCAGACCGCGTTTGGTCAAGTTTAGAGTCGAGCTGGCTGAATGAGGTTTTGAACTCGGTGGCTAACGCCTCGCGATGTTCCTCGAGGAGCTTGGTGATAGCTTCTAAGGTTAGGCTAGCAATAGCATCAACTTTTTTGCCCGACTTGCCTCCTTTCGCAGCAATTTCAGAAAAAAAACAGGGCTTATTCAGGCGAAGAAAAAGAGAGAAAATAAGAAAGGAAAACAAGATTTGTTTTGATGTGAAAGTTGGAGGGCTGGATGGTTTAAAATGTTAAACATTCATGGGAGCACTTGCTTATTATTATTATTATTATTATTATTATTATTAGTAGTAGTAGTAGTATTATTATTATAACTCCTGCTCAGCCTGTTAGTGTACACCAACTGTAACTGTTTTAATATTGTTTTTAATAATTGTTTTGTACTTTTTCTTCTTAACAATAAAAGAAAACATTCAATCCCTTGTTGTCCCTGAAAGGTAACACTTGATGCTGCTTTAAATTGTACTTAAATTGTTCATACTGAATAGAATAGACAACGTGTACCAATACAACCATTTGTTATTTCATGAATTATATAAAATGAACAATTATGAACAAATAATTTAAAAAGAATTCATAAATAACTAAATAAGAGAAATAATGTCAGGATTGTCCTCTGGAGCAGAGAAGAGCCTCTCCATCCTCTCTGCAGGCTCATGTCCTCCGCCCTCCTCCTCAAAGCAAGAGAAAAGGTCAACACAAGATCACATTAACACAGGGATGCAAAGATTTACAGAAAGTGAATTCACGACAGACACATGGGCTATTTATTATTTATTATTATATATTATTGCTTTACTTCCATCTAGCCGGCGGAATGTTTCGTCCTGTTAACAAATGTTGTTCTGACCTCAGACAGTGATGAAGCTCTCTGCTCCCTAAAACACAATGAAATATGAAAGATGTTTCGTGTTACCTCAACAGACAAAAGAGTTCTAATACAGCAAAAAAATGTAATCATCATGAGGATAATCATAAACTTAGCTCTTTATTCATACGTTTAACTAGACTTTACAGCTTTACTGTCTGGAAAAAAGCAGCCTGATCTGTTCATCTTGGTCCATTTATGTACATTAAGTAAAAATAGTCTCTAACATCTCCACGGTCACACTACGATATAAGATACAAGTCTGAACGTCTAATGTTTGAAAGGCTCCAAAGGCATCAAGCTGAGCATTACCAACATATTTTAATGGACATTTGAGGTTTTAATGTCCCTTGAAGTTTAGGATTGGCTTTGGATGTTCAAAGGAGTAAAATCCGAGTATAGACCCAATTCTAACATTTAAATGTGAGAGCTGCGCCACTTGAGGTTGTCATTATTTATTTATCATTTCTTCTCTTCGGGCACGTGATGATTCTTAGGATATGTGAGACTATGAAGTGTGGTAGTGGTGCAGACTCCAAAAACAGGTAACAGGAGTGCACATTTGTGGGGTGCATTATGAGAACACTTTGAATTGGGACACCCTTTGCCACGGCATAGTGATAGATAGATAGATAGATAGATAGATAGATAGATAGATAGATAGATAGATAGATAGATAGATAGATAGATAGATAGATAGATAGATTGATCCTGGAGGAAATTTAAGCATCCAGTAGCAATAACAAACATTGAACATACATGCAATATCAAAGACACAGTAGAAATAAAAATTTGGAATAAAAATGTTATAAAAATGTTTTGTACAACTGTAGTAAAAATGAGGAATAAATTTTTTTTGTACAACTGTAACTATTTACATAAAGTGACTGTAGAAGTTTAAGTGTTTTATACATGACAATAATTGACATGACATGAAAAATAATTGAAATGATACTGTACAAAACAACCCAAAGGTCATTTCCTATGTAAATAAAACTCCTGAATGCTCCTTTAATTATTAGCAGCGTGGACAGAACAGCGGAGATCCCCAGTGAGCAGACAGCTCAGGGTTGGAGATAAACCACCTACCCTGGTGTAGGAGAATAAGAATTGGAGACAAGAACTGGGTTCTTACTGGGGGGCTTTTAATTAGAAAGTAGTGACCGTCCTTAGCTTGCTAACACAACTAAACAGCTACAGAGACCGAGGAGACGCTGCATCTCCTGGATTTCAGCGGCTGTCCAGTTGTTCATCTTAATGTCCACGGATGACGTGATGGACTGACTGCTGTGACCAGCTGTTTCTTGGTTTTACATCTCCTCGGTTGTGGTTCGCACACCAGTGCACTTTCACCTCCGCCCACCTCATGCAGAGGCCGGCACATTTCTGCCTCGTTTTTAGACAGCAGGCGAGACGGAAATAGTGTACCCTATGAGGTGGCTTGTAATGGATATTAATATAATTGGCGGCTTGGTGCTCTGTCTAAAAACAGCTCATGTCTGTTGTCACCCTGCTTTGACTAGCGACGCAGGTGGGAAGTGACAAACACGCCAGGACCAGTTCCTCGGTGCCAGAGTGATAGAGTTAAGTTTTCTCTCTATGGCGCTGCTCGGTGCCAGTGCTACCGTGACGTGCCACTGCCAAGTAGCCTATGGGTCATTCGATGGGCTAGATTTAAAATGCTTGCGCATTGAATTGCCAATCAGAATCTCAAAATTAATTGCGTTCATTTTTACAACGCGTTAATTTGCAGTGTAATTAATTAATCTAATTAATATATTAAACTGACTGCCCTAGTCTAAATGTTAGAATATGATTATTTTTGTTCTGTGTAATGGTCAAAGGATTACAGCTTATTTAGGATTTGTGTCTGTCTGCTGTCAATAGTGAGCCTACTGAAATTAAGCAGTGAAGATAGATCAACTGACAGACCGACAGAGCATGACAGTTAATTTAGTTTCTTAGCCAGCTACTTTTTGTGCTTGTAAATTTAACCTATTCCATTTTGCCCCACTGCTATAGACTTCCATCACAGGGAGAATGGAAACAAAGGTAAATGACTAAATCTGTCTGTCTGTCTGTGTTTCAGGTATCCCAGTTGAGTCCAGGGTCAACATCTTCATTAATAGCTTTGGGTCCATCCAGGAGACCACTATGGTGACACACACTGCTAACACACTTTTGAATAATAATAATAATAATAATAATAATAATAATAATTATATATATATATATATATATTGTTCAGAATTTCTGTCAGTATAGTGCAGCTACTGCTAGATAGCACCAAAGTATGTGAAATAATGTTTTCATAATTTGATTGACCCAACTCTTTTTCACTGGCAAAAAGATTTTCATATTAATATTGCTAACATTGTTGTCATAGTGCTGGTGCCTGAAATAACAGGAAACCCTAACCCAGGAAAATATCAGTGGTAGACGAAGCAGCAGCAGAATTAGCAATACTGATGATTACTAATAAAATGTCTCCCTCTACAGGACTACAGAGTGAACATATTTCTTCGTCAGAGATGGAATGACCCACGCTTAAGACTTCCTACTGACTTCAAGAGTGATGCACTGACTGTCGACCCAAACATGTTCCAGTGTTTGTGGAAACCAGACCTTTTCTTTGCCAATGAGAAGAACGCCAATTTCCATGATGTTACACAGGACAACATTCTGCTCTTCATCTTCAGGAATGGAGATGTCTTGATCAGTATGAGGTATTATCATTTTTGTTTATCAATCCCCTAGACCATGGGCAAGGCTAGCCCATTTTTAGGGGTGCTACAGCACTCATCTGAGGATTGTAACTGCTGTTTATCAAAGATATGCTAAGTGCGTAACAGCTATGATCAAAGTGCTGACGATACAAACATGCAAGTGCATACATTATTTTTTTTGTTTGTGGGAGGTTAGAAGGGAGTCATGTTATGCAGGGTCGAGGTGAAGTCTGAACAGATGAGTCTTGAGCCTTTTGTGGAATATTGAGAGTGATTCCAGTGTCCTGACATTGGTCAGGATTTCATTCCACCATTGAGGTGCTAAAACAGAAAAGAGTCACAACTTTGCTGAGTGGGCTTTGTTTTCCCTCAGCGATGAGGCTACCAGCTGCCCAGCTGGTGTAAAAGAGCAATGATGTTGGGTCTGCAGGACAGTCCGTGATTGAGGATTATGCCCAGGTTCCTCGCTGTCGATCAAGGCGATACCATGCCGTCCTCGACAGTGACTGACAGGTCCATGCAAGGGCAGTCTTTCCCAGGAATGAATAGGAGTTCAGTTTTACTAAGGTTGAGGTTGAGATGATGCACAGCTGTCCAAGGGGATATGTTTGCCAAACATTCTGATATGCACTTAGCAATGTGGGTGTTGGAGGAGGATGGGGTCATTATAACAGTGGTAAGAGAATCCATGCAAATTGATTGCAGAGCCCACTGATCTAGTGTATAGTGAAAAAAGAAGCTGTCCTAATATTGAACCTTGAGGGACACCAGTTTCCAAAAAGCAGGGTTTGGACAAGGAGGTCACTTTCTGAAAAGTAGGAGGACAGTTGGTTGCAGGGTTTTAGAGAGGAATGAAAGAAGAGATAGAGTCAGCTCTTAAGTCAGCTGAGAGTAGGGTGGGTTTCTTTAGTGACTTTACAGTGGCAGTAGAGAGAAGATAAAAATAATAGTTTCCTGGGGTTGGAAGCAGAGGACTTGATTTTTGACAGGTAGAAGGCAGTTTTGGCAGCTGATACAGTTGAGGTGAAGTCAGAGAGGAGGTGGTGGTATTGAGCAAGGTCATCAGGGTGATGTGATTTTCTATATTTTGGAGAAAATTAGAGTCTAAAGTACACAAAATGTCATTTACCACTTTAATAAGGACAGTTTTGGTGGAGTGACAGGCTCTGAAATCTGATTGAAAAGGTTCAAGTAGAGGACTTCCGGGTTGACCACCTGTAAGATGGCATCATAACAAAATCTCTCCCGTCCAACCCTGATGAGATATCTCCGAGAAACCCCGAAAACTCATTATTTTTTCATCAAACTTCTTATATCTTGAAAAGTGTGCTTAATGGCAACCAGAAACAAACCCAAGAAAAGCACAACGCAACCCAGAGGCTAACGTGAGCGCTGTCGATAACAAGCTAACAGAAGCAACCATGCAAACAATGTCTGCTGACGAGAGCGTACACTTGGAAAATAACAACCTGGATAATGACTACGCCCCATGTATTCTCAAAAAGTGCAGGGACTACGCTGAAATATGGAGGGTTCTGAAAGAAAGACAAATCCCATTCCAGATCCTTTACCCAGCTAAGTTTAAGGTCACACACGACAATGGAATCTGAGTATACAAGATGACAAGGGAGATTTCGCAGGACCTGTCAAGAAGGGGACTTCTGGTTGAAATCATCAGGCCCACTGAGATGCTCTTGGACCAGCTACAGCAGCTATCCTGGAAGAGACCCCTCTGACGCAATGACAGGTGGGCAACTCACACCTCAGAGTGACAGGCTCGGCAAAAAGAGAGGACTCAGATGCAGATTGGCAACAGTAATGACAGGTTTTACTTTCAGATATTGTATCTCTTCCGACAGAATGATAAAGAAACAGGCTATGAAAATCTCTGGGTCTAAAGGACAAGACGAAACAACAAGAACACAAAATGAAAGAACAAAAAACGCTCCCGTAGGAGGAATGAAGGAAACTACACTGATCTGAGGACTAAGACTATGAAAATTAAATAAATCAAAATCACTCAAGGGAGGAAAGAAATTATCTACTCCGATGAAGCTATAAAAATAAAGAGAAAACGTTCCAAAGGAGGAAAACACAAACAAAATCTGAATCTGAAAACAAAAGGTCTAACCAGAAAAATACAACTCAAAATCACTCTTCTTCAGAGGCATACAAAACAGAAAATAAAGCGTGACAATACTTATCGTGAAACAAGGCTATGAATAAGGCTGGATGTATTTGACAGGACGAATGAAATACTCTGGCAACGCAGACAGGGGAAGACAAAGACTTTATACACATGAGGGAGGGGAGCACAGGTGGAAACAATCAAGGATTAGGGATGAGGTCAGACCGGTGACATAAGAGGAAGGGCAAGTGACCTGAAACGAGAGGAGAGTTACCTTTCAAAATAAAACATGGTAAAGCGATAATGACAAGGAAGTAATGGTACATTTGGTTGCAACTCTCTTCAACAAGGGCCCTCTCAATCTGTCCTGAAAGAGGGGATTTTCCTTGAAGCCTTGTATAAAAGGTTCAAGCAGCGTCTCAAAAAGGACCCCTATGTTGGAAATCATGAAGGATATGTATTTTCTTTTGTTACCATTTCCTTTTATTCTATGTTAACAAGGTTTTGTTGTTGTTTACTCTCTGTTTGTTCTTATGGAGAGGGGAATGCTTTTCAAATCAATGAATGTAAAAACAAGCTCGACCAGTCAAATGCAAGATAGTTCAATAAGAATAATTTCCTTTAATGTCAACGGGATGCTTAATCCAGTCAAAAGGGGGAAAAATTCAAAATTAAGGAGGGAAAAAAAATCAGATTAAGGTTTTCTCCGAGAAACTCACCTCAGTGAATTTGAACATTAAAAATAAAATAAGATAAGATTAAATAAAATGGGCTTTAAGCATGTGTATTCATCCTGTTATAAATCAGGTCACAGAAGGGGAGTTGCCATTCTGATAGCAAATGCTGTAAATTATGGCCTGTCTGAATTTAGAGATAAAGAGGGGAAATATATTTTATTAATTGGTAAAGTGGAAGGAATCTTAGTAACGTATATGCTCCCCCAGGCAGTGGATGGTCATTTTACAGACAGATAACTGAATTAATGACTTCTAAAAGGAGACTGTCATATGCGGGGGTGAATAAATACACGTTTAAACTATTTGTACTATATAAGTAGTTATGACATACATATATTGTTCTTCATTGTCGTTGTTGTTGTCGTTGTCATCATCTCTTCTTCTCTCCGTTTTAAAGCCAGGGTCATGTAGCGCGCTAGCTATCTACACATAGGTACTGAGCGGTGTCAGTCAACAACTAATTGGCTAATGGGGATGCTCTGCTGAAAAGGTCCGCCCACCCGAGAGGTTTGTGCCAAAACTGCAAACAAAAAGTCAGGGAGCGCAAACGAGAAAGAGTTTTAATTTGATATTTAAGAGGGTTTTGTTTGTTTCTTTTGACACAAATCTAATTCCATAGAAAAGCTTGGATATAATAAAATAAAGTTTTGAGAAGCACTGTAATATCTACCCTCCATTACTGAGGAGAAAAAAAAAAAATGATATAAGAAATAAGCAAAAGAGGAACTATACTCAGCAATAAGGAGACTTAAAACAGGAAAGTCCCCTGGCCCAGATGGCTTTGGCCCTGATTGGTATGAATCAGTGTGAGAACACCTAGGTGACACTTTATTAAAAACCTTTAACTGGGTGCTAAAAGAAAGAGAAATCCCGCTCTCTTGGATTTCGGTCATACCGAAAGTCAGAAAGGACAAAATAGAATGTGGTAACTATCATCCTATTAACAGATTAAATGTTTACTATAAACTGTTTACGTCAATACTGAGCAAGAGAATGGAAAATGCCCTGCCAGAACTCATTCACTTGGATCAAACAGGTTTTATTTGTCAAAGACAAATGCAAGACAGCATTAGGAGAACCTTACACGTTTTTGGACAAGTCAAACAACATAATACAGAGTCATTCTTGTATAAAGTATTAGCAAAATTTGGCTTTCACAGATCTATCATAGACAGATTTAGAACAATATATGAGACCATCTGCAAGGATGTACTGCCCTTGCAGCGCGTTTCTTGTTGCAAAGCTAGACAGCCAGTTAACACTGAGAGATCCTCCAATAAACAGACAAGGCTTGACTTTTCTTGTAGTTTACTGTTCTCTGAATCTCCTTTGTTCTTTTTTGTAAAACTGAAACATTACAGAAATGTGAACACATATTAGCACATAAACAACAATATATAAAGCAATATGTATGTCCACACACATGTCTATGTCACACCGAATGTTAGCTTACTACTAGCAAAACATGTTCAAACTAAAAGGACAGAAAATGTTTGAAACCTACTAACAACGCAAAACATCCTTAAAATACCTCTACTTAAAGACATTGTACTTACAGACGAATAGTCTCCAAGGCAGAAGCGTGTAGAAAAAACACCCAGCAGGAATACACTCCAGCACTGACTTGTTTAGCTGCTCAACTGAAAAATGTGTCTGCTTGACTGCTGGATTAAAACTGACCAGAAGATGGCAGTGTACAACACTAAAGGTCAATGTAAATAAAATATGTTTTTAACCTTTTAACCTTAGCTTGTTTATGAACTTTTAACTTATATTCTATCATGCCGACTAAACTTTAACGGCAGCACAAAGGATAAAAATCAATGGTTATCTAACAAATTCTTTTATTCTAGAATGAGGATCAAGACAAGGATACTGTGCTTCCCCACTTCTCTTTACCTTGTTTATAGAATGCTTAAGCCAATATATAAGACAAAATAGAGATGTTAAAGGAATAGACATGCCGGGGGCGCTGTTGGACACTGAGCATGTAGGACGTGTCTCCCTTTTGCTCCACGAGTTTGTGTTTATTTTAACATTTTAACACAGAGTCTTTTTATTTCTTTGGCTGGTACTCAATCGTAACAAGTACTTGGTCAGTTTCGGTGTGTTTTTGGAGAATTTCAACCGACAATGGCAGCTGCATGCGGAAACCCGGCTCGCACAAGCCGTGCTTGGGCTTCTCCCTCAACTGAGCCCGCATCTCCGCTGAAGGTGGTCACGGACCGCGAGTGTGCACCCAATTGCTGTATATGAGCAATGGCCATGTTAGACCAGTTGAAAGGTGACATTTGTGGCAAAATAGACTCGCTGTCTTGCAAGCTTCAAGCGGGCATTTCTTCAGTAAGAGGGGAGCTTAGGCATGCAATTGAACCGATGCAACAAAAACTTAGCTCCCATGATCAAGCTATCACAGAGTTGCAGCGCGTGTGCATTGACCACAGTGACCTGCTAACTTCACTGGATTCAACAGTCTCCACGCTGAAAGCTGAGGTTACACTGCTGACCGATAAATGTGAGGACCTGGAGGGTAGAGCTAGGAGGAACAACATACGGCTGGTGGGTGTTTGCCGGAGGGGGCCGAAGGTGTGCACCCAACCGAATGTATTGCCCAGCTGCTGATGGACTCCCTCGGCCTGGATGAGTTACCCCTGCTCAACCGTGTGCATCGCACTCTCCGAACCAAGCCCAGTGAAGGTAAACCACCCCGACCCTTTGTGATTCGTGCCGAATTTATGCCGGGCCGGTGAGGCTTCCAAGGACTCTCCTCTTCTCTACCAAGGCAAAAGACTGTTTCTCTTTCCTGACTATACTTCGGCGGTTGCGAAGAAATGCACTTCATTCACGGTTTCCCGCGACTCTGAGGATCACTCTTCCTGATGGAGCTACACACACCTTTGGAGACCCAGCCACTGCAATGGACTTTGTCAAGGTGACCTTAAAGTCTGGTGTCTCTTCTGGAGCTGCAATTTGAAAGTGGCTGGCAGTTTGTTTGGTAAACTGGGGGTAAAGTTAACACATTTTCTGTTGGTAAGCTGCCCTGCTTTAAGTTTGTGACACTTGGACTTGAGTCACTTTTCATATTTTGCTACTGTGTTTACACATTTATGTTATGCTTTATCACAAACTCAGATGAGCGCTACTGGTTTGTGCTGGTAACGGAGCGTGTTAGGATGTTTTTGGTAGTGTGTGGGATTTGCTCGCGTCTTGTTTGGGAAGACGCTTCAGCTCATGGTGTGGTGGGTGGGTGTGTGAGGAGTTCTTTCCTTTTCCTTCACTGTGTGTTTTGTTTTGTCAGGTCGCCCTTGTTTTATTTTATTTCTTTGACTGTTATACATTCCACGCTGCAATGTACATTAATACTTGATTGGCATGCAGCAGCCTAGGATGCCATGACAATCAGGGACAGGACTCAAATTTGTTAGCTGGAACTGTAATGGTCTTAATCAGCCCATTAAACGTAGTAAAGTTCTTCATCACCTTCAACAATTAGGTACCCATATTGTTTTCCTTCAAGAGACTCATTTAATATCTTCCAGCCATTTCAGATTAAAGGGGAGGTGGGTCAGTAAAGTATTTCATTCTAGTTTTAATGGAAAATCTAGGGGAGTTGCAATTTTGATTCACAAATCGGTTCCTTTTGTGTGCTCTAATGTAATGGCTGACCCCAATGGAAGGTTTGTGTTTGTAACGGGTCAGCTATATAGTAATTCTGTGATTCTGGCTAATGTGTATGGTCCAAACTGGGATGACAACAATTTTTTCCACCAATTGTTTGCCAAGTTACCTGACATGTCCACACATTTACTCATTATGGGGGGTGACTTCAACTGTTGGCTTCATCCTGTTTTAGATCATTCCTCCACTAGACCAGGATTGCCATCAAAGTCTTCTAAGACCATTTTGTCTTTTATGAATGAGTTCTCGGTCTCTGATCCATGGTGCTTTCTTAATCCATCTGGCAAAATGTATTCTTTTTTTCTCTCATGTGCATCACTCCTTTTCTTGTATTGATTATTTTCTCCTGGACATTATTATTATTTTCTCCATTCTGTTCAGTCTTGCTCTTATGATACAATTCTAATATCAGATCATGCTCCGACCACTCTTGAGTTATTCATACAGGAGCGTGATTGTACGTGCCCCCCTTGGCGTTTCAATACTCGCTTGCTATCTCATGAGGATTTTGTAAAGTTTGTTTTTTTCTTACTACCAACAGAACTCCAGGGATCTCAGCCTCCCTTCTGTAAGAGACTTTGAAAGTAAACATTAAAGGTGAAATTATTTCATACAGCAGTTATGCAAACAAACAAAGGAAAATAAAATTAAAGGAACTGAGATTACGAATTTCCCAGCTTGATAATATCTATGATTCCTCCCCATCCCCTAACATATATAAAGATCGTCTCTCTCTTCAGGCTGAGTTTGATGTTCCTTCCACTAAAAAGGTTGAGGAGCTCTTAGTTAAGGCTAAATATCATTATTATGAATCTGGGGATAAGGCGACCAAACTTTTGGCCCATCAGCTTCGACAGGCTTCCTCCTCTCAGCAAATTCCTCAAATTCATACTCCTTCTGGCATCACAACCAATCCTAAAAAAAATTAATGATCAGTTTAAACAGTTTTATTCCTCTTTGTAGACTTCTGAGGTTGGGCCTGATCTGTCAGCCCTGGATAGTTTTTTTTTGCCTCACTGGAGTTGGTTAGGGTTTATGCTGACACTGCCAAGCGGTTAGAGGGGCCAGTCACCATAAATGATCTTGAACAGGCAACATTTTCTATGCAGTCTGGAAAATGTCCAGGCCTAGATGGTTTTCCGACCGAGTTTTTCAAGACCTTTTTTTGACAAATCGGCACCAGTTTTGATCGAAATGTTCAATGAATCTCTTGTTTCCCCCACAAGGGGGCGTTCCAAAACTTTGGATCCCTACAGGAAAAACATGACCTGGAAAAGAGCCATCTCTTTAGGTACTTTCAAGATCGACACTATTTCATTTGGCACTTCAACACAGGTTTGAAAACAGAAGAATTAGGTATCCTAAAACTACTTTTGTCAGCACCTTAATCCTCAACATGCAGCAAAATCATCTCCAAAATGTACGAGTGTAAGAGTAATAATGACAAGAAACTCATATACAGCAAGTAAAAAGGCTGTCACAAGGACATGGCTAAAATCAGACCTACCAACTATTGAAGAGTGGATAGAAATAATACATGAAATTTATATTATGGAGCGACTATCATTTTCCCTCAGGATCCAAAAAGAAAAAAAATTGCCTGAGTTGGACCAAGTGGACTGAGTACATCAGACCAGTTTGATCAGATTTTAATTGACTTGACACTATGTTTGAAGAGATGTTAGTTAACGGATTTATGTACTAGACACAATAGAAAATGTGGGTATGGACATCAATAAGAAACTATGTGTATGTAAGTTTCTGTTTGATTTTTTTTTATGTATGCATGTATGTGGATATATATCGGTGTGTGTGTGTGTAGGTATATATGTAGTTATACGTGTGTATTTATAAGAATGTGCTTGTTTGTATTTCTTACCATAGAACTCTGGCGAAACATGGAGTGAAGAGCTTACCTGGTACAAAATCAGCCACAGACAGTTGTTATCCACGATGTTATGCAATTGCAATCATTCAGATCTGTGTAATGAAAAGCAGAACAATCTCCACCTTAAGTAATAACAACAAAATATTGCACCAGGAGCAAGCTAGCGAGTGCATCGCTAGCTAGTTAGCAATAGTGCCACAGGTAAATTACTCACTGATAAAGTTACTATTTCTACACAGAAACATCTGTCAGTACACGTGCTAGTAATCCTTACAGTAAAAATACATGCTACTCACAGTTTCAAAGACCGTTAAAACATTAAACACAGAAACATTAGTTGCAGCATCGGGCACATGTACCCACCTCCAGCTCGGGAGTATTTTCCTCTACTGGGGCATGTACAGCACGGCACATAAAGAGGAATCTGACTATGCAGTTGCATTAATAACCCACCAGGTGGCTCCAAAACTACGGCATACGTCTCTTTATAAAAGCAAGGAATCTGTGTATGTGTGTGTGTGTGTGTGTCTGTTCCTCAAATATCTCTGCAGATCAGGATCAGACTGACCTGAGAGTTTCAGCATGGCTGCTGCTTGGTTCAAGGTTGTGCGACGTCGGATTTGTTTGGACTACAATGATACAGATAATAAATTATTTCATAAATGCTTCACAAATTCCGCGAGCATTGTCCACCGGCGCGGCTCCGGTGGACAATGCTCACGCACCAGAGCTAATCACTGCACACCATAGCCGCGTGCGCACCAGAGCCAATCACTGCAGAGCTCAACAAGCCCACGACATACCTTTAGAAACAAGCAGATTTATACCTGCAGCGATGTGAGCTGAACCGGGATTTTGCTGGCGGTTCGGTCCCATTCTGTTCTGTGCATCTAAACTGACTCTTGTGGATTAATGAGACTAAACATGTCCGGACTGGGTCTGTTCCGGTCTGTGGAGATCTGGAGACGCGCGGATAACAAAATGGAATCGGAATCTGTGGATGTTCATGTGTAGCTAGCTGCTAGCCCAACCCCACGGCCCACCTCCCGAGTAGACAGACGCACCGGTAGGTCCAAACCTGGACTGGACCGGAGGGTAAATAATGTCCGCCATGCTTTTTTGCGAACATTGCCGTCACATTTGCTTTGCGCCTGGGGCAGGAAGAAACGGTAAAAACAGGCTTTTGTCATGAAAGTGTCCAAGCAGCAAGTTTTGTTGTTGAGGAACGGGAAGTTGTCTGAGGGATGGAGGTGGATGAATGGCAGGCAACGACAGTCAGTGTAGAGACAGCGATAGAGACAGTGATATTGAAAGTAGAGAGATTTGTGACATTAGCATGTTTGGAGTGTATAGTTAGTGTGTTATGTAGTGTGTTTAGTGGAGTCATTTTTTTGTTTGAGTCAAAACAATGAGGAGATGCTGAATGTGGAGCAGGCAGTGCAGCTGGAAGGAGCTCAGGCAGACCTGAGCACTGTCTGCATTTAAATGTTAATAGTTAACTAACTTTGTAGTTTTTAAAAATGTATGCACATATTTAGCAAACAACAATTTATATTTGCGTTGCAAGTAATAAAAATGGTTTGTTAAACATATTTGTGGTTTTCACAGTTAAAAAAATGTAACTTTTTCTACTTTGATTTTATGTTTTTTTGTGATCTAGGTCCATTGTATTAATACAGTATGTCAAAATAAAAAAAAACCAAAACAACAAAAACTGTACAGTCACACATGAGGTTGTGCTGAAAATAATGACACCATGTCAATAGTTTTTATGGGGAAATATAATGGCAAACCAAACATCAAAAACGGCCAATTATACCCTGGAATATCGGATTTCACAAAAAACCTAGATATCCCTGACACCCCACCTTCAAACAGCCTCATTTGGCCATCAATGAAAAAGCTACTTAACCTCCCACTTTTCTATATGAATACATATTTCCTACGGGCACTGCACTAGTATGTATAAGACCTGCATGTCTATTTGTATAAATTCATGATAGGTTATTTCTAACTGTTACATTGGTGGACACCGGTTCCACAGAATCAGAAAGAGTTTACTGGGTTTACCCCCAATTCAAAATAACTTTACTGTGATTTATGAAGTAATTGGATCACTTGGTTAGTAGATAGGAGGTTAAACTAAGTTTGCAGTTATATACTGTATATACACACACACACACACACACACACACACACACACACACACACACACGTATATATAGTGTTGTGCAAAAAAGTGTTTAGTCAGCCACCAACTGTGCAAGTTCTCCCAATTAAAAAGATGAGAGAGGCCTGTAATTTTCATCATAGGTACACTTCAACTATGAGAGACAGAATGGGGGGGTCACGTGACCGGCTGGATAAGATGGCGGCTTAGGCTGTTTACGCTTCTCCTACTCTCTTCGTTTTTGACTAGTCTTTCCCTTCAAGTCTTTTTTTTTTTTTTTTTTTGCTGATGCTATTGCAGACGTGAATATCTCGAGCCTCGGTTCGCTTAACTTCACGAAATGGGTAAAGGCACAGAGGATAAATTGAACGCGATTCAGTCTCATCTGTCCTCGCTCTCGGCGAGTATTGGAGTGGTGAAAGCAGATATTTCAGCTCTGAAGAATACTGTCAAAGAAAACTCGGGAGCAGTGGCTAACCTTGAGTCCATGCTGTATACGCTTGAACTTAAACTGGCGGATATGAAATCAGAAGCAGACGCTGCAATGTTCGTGTCATCGGTTTGAAAGAGGGGGTCAAACAGTGTGCAATATCTGAACCGAGCACTGCCGGAGTGGTTCCCGTCTCTCCAGTCTGAACAGCCAGAGATAATGCGGGCCCACTAGATCTACAATGGACGCCCTGACTGAGACAGGCCACTCTCATCTTTAACGTCCTCCGCTACACGATGCGGCAGGCGATCCTCCGAGCTGCGAAGAAGGATCCAATCACCGTTGACGGCAAGAGAGTGAGATTCGCCGCTGATTATAGTAACCACACAGTCAAGCGCCGACAGGCTTTTATGCAGGTGATGGACACCGCGCAAGAAAGAGGAGTTGAATTTTTGCTCCTTTATCCGGCGACCCTGAAGGTCAAAGATGGGGCGGCCTATCGTGTCTTCAACAACCCCAGAGAAGCAGAGGATTTCCTCAACTCCCGACAGACGATGACGCAGGAGAGGTCCCTGCGGGCTCTGGCTATGGATGCTGTCAGCCGACACACCTGGGCCAACTCCTCACAGGTGGCGGCGGAGGACCCATAAACAGTCCCGGTGGATCATCTCTCGTTTTTCATCCACATTCAATTATTGTTTCAGTCTTTAAGCACATGTTCGAGTTGTGGTCATAACAATGAATGCTGAAACAAGGTAACATGCACCTTACACTTAACTGCCTTTTTTTTGTTTTTTGACCTCATATTAAAGTGTCTGCTTAGTCTCAGGTCTAGGTATCTTCCTGAATGCAGATTTAATCGTTTGTTATGATGCAATCGCATCTGGGGATTTTGTGTTGTTTTCAGTGACAGCCTGAGTTGCCCTATTTATCTTGTTATGCTCCCCAGTCACTATGAGTTGCTGTTATTGTCATGATGTGTGCTTCTTCTGTCACGAAATAATTGCGAAAACACAAGATTAGCTGAGGTGCATCCTTGTTTTCACATTAAGAGACTTCCTCCCACCCTCTCCATACATTCTTTGGACTGTTCCCATAAGGAAAACAGTTCCAGAATCAAAAGGCTGAAATAACAGACTAATCAACTGCTTCCTTCCACAAGCTGTTAGATTGCTGAACTGCTGATCTGGTGCATGCACACTACTGCACATCATGAGCTTTTGACATTGTTTTAGTTCTAAATTATTATATTTGTATATTGTGTGTATTTATTGTGTTTGTGTTATGAGATCCTGGAGAAACGTAATCTAATTTTTTGCCCCATTACTTTTGTTGGCACAGCTAATAAATAAAGCTTTGATTGATTGATAATTGTGAGGCAGAAGTCATGCTCAGCTTGGGTCTCGTCCAGTTCAGAAAAATCTGACCAATGACTCTGGATGTCTGTTTAAAAAGATACTCTGAGAGTTTTTTCCATCACTTTCAGATGATATCTGTCTCCCCCGACATAAGTAGTGTTTGCCTAATGTCCACCTACAATTCAAAGCACAAGAGCGACATCACCTGGTAACTTTATTGTCCAGCTGAGGTCAGACAATCAACAATCAACGGGGATGAAAAACAAAGTAGCAACTAAGGGCGAGGTAAAGTAGCAAAGTAAAAATACAAAGTTCAAATCAATGTCAAAGGACAACTCAAACATAGAAAAAATGCAAAATAAATCCAAAACCTACCAAACAGATCAGGAGCATGAACAGGAGACAGAAAACAATGACCAGACAAAGAGTGAGGGGAACACAGAGACTAAATACACAGACACTAATGGCATGACGAGGAACAGGTGAGGAGAGAGAGGAGGAAGGAAGTCAGGTGAGATAATGAGGGGGAGGAGCACAGAGGAACAGACCAGGAGGGAACAAGACAACAGACAGAGGGAGCCAGAGGGGAGAACATAGGAGAACTTAAAGGACACATGAGGGCATGGAAAATCAAAACATGGAAAAACAAAAACAAGACATAATACAATGACATGAATCAAATACGAGAAACCAAAAAACAGATACAAGAACAAACTAAAACAGGAGTAATGACACTATAGGCTGTCCCATATCAGTCAGATTGCAGTGCTTAGTAAATGTATTTATAATTAGAAACATTTACATTTTATGGCAAATTATTTGAATGATATAAATACATACACAACATGGAGTAATAGTCTCAAAACAACAAATATTTGGGTCTCTGAGGGCTTACAACATCTGAGGACAATACTGGTGAATTAAACTGGAAGACAAAATATATATCTAAGTGATGAATTAAAGCTTAAGCATTATCCTGTTAAGGAGAACCCTTTTGCTTCTTTGTGCATGTGTGTGTTCATGTATGTGTGTCTTTCTGTGTGTAGGCTTTCAGTGACGCTGTCTTGCCCCTTGGATCTTACACTCTTCCCAATGGACACTCAGCTATGTAAGATGCAACTGGAGAGCTGTGAGTACACATACACACACACACACACACACACACACACACACACACACACACACACACACACACACACAAAGTCAATCAGTAAAGTATTAATTTGTTCTTTCTGATTGAAAGAGATGATAGTGATTAATGTGAAGAAAATATTGAAGAAAACAGACTACGGAAATCTACAGATGAAATAAAACTCTGAATGTAACATGAAAAGTATAAAGAATGATTCAAAATGCGTTTTATATATATGTATGTATATATGTATATATGTATGTATGTATATAGATGTATATATATGTGTGTGTGTGTATATATATATATATATATATATACATATATGTATGTATATA
>JARJLU010003027.1:0-14269 GCA_030272975.1 Sparidentex hasta | reverse complement strand
AATATATGTATGTATATATATATATATATATACACACACACACACACACACATATATGTGTATATATATATATATATATATGACTGGACCGAGACCCCAAGACCAAGAGAGAGATTTACTGATACTGTAGCGGAATTACAAGGTCCCAAAGACTGAAACCATCCGGCACCCCGTGAAGGAAAAGAAGGAAAGAAGAGAAAGAAAATCATGATGAAAATACAGGTACAGTAACGTCAATGTTACTAAGTGAAACTGATAGTTTAATGATCGTAGTTACTGTTGTTGGGGCAGAGTGTTAGCTTGCTAGCTTACTTCGGACGATAGCAGCATTGTTTAATAATAAATAAAAAGCTGAGTCGACGTGTTAATGTTACTCCACCTTCAATTCTTCAGGGACTCTTGGAAAGTTAACGTTAGGCCTGTTCAGGTGTTGTTTAACCTGTTGGCTGTTTATTCCAGCGGGTCATTGTAACCATTTGGTTTATTGTGTCACAGTTCATGTTTGGTAAAGTTTACATCAAGTGTATTACTGTTAATACTCCACACCTTAGTTTCCCATATCATTCACAGGTGAAATATATATATATATATATATATATATACACACTGCACTTGTACTCTGGTTACACTGAATTGCATACAATGACAATAAAGTTGAATGAATCTCATCATATGTTCATTATTAGTCTATATTAGTCTTATGTATAGCACACATCAAGCATCTGTTTTTATTAAAATGCAACATCCAGTGGTCACATATGCCTCTCTTCTCATTTCAGATGCACATATTTCACTACCAACCCAGCGACACAGCATCAGGTGCTGCTGTCCCTCTACCTCAGCACAGCAGAGTGACACAGCATCAGGTCTAAAGGCTGCACCAGTAGACCTGCTGACTGGCCATCTCTTCTAACTGACTACGTAAGATAAGAGTTAGTTCACAGAGGACCAGTTCAAATGAAATAGCAGTTACACATTTCCCCAAAACAAGATGGGAGAGTGTCAACATGACTTTTGTGACAGAGTCTTAGTCAATGGGGAAAAATCAAAAGAAGGTCGCTGATGTACTCAAACAGAAACAATAACTTGCACTGCTTCTGCTGCTAAATGTTTTCTCCAAAAGAATACAGATTTAATAAGGAAAGGACTAAAGGACTGGAGTAATGCAAGCCACTTGCTGAAGGTTCATGAAGACAGCCGGGAGCAAAGTACCCACATGGCAACATGGAAGGAGTTGGAGCCACCAGAAATGCAGATGAAGGAACTGTAATGTCTACTGAGCTCCGGGATGGCAGGTGAACCTGGAAGCATGGCCCCATTGTAACACCAGGGACTCTTCTGGCACAAATAGTTGATTTGGTAGACCAGCACCGGGGTCGGTGTGATTTCTTTAGGCTTCACAGACTATGGTTTTGATCTACCAAGTTCCATCTCTGATGTAGATAGCTCGATGGTCTCCGGGTCAGCAGGAGGGACGTCCGCTGAGAGCGAATGAGAAAGGGCATCAGGTTTTCCATTCTTGGAGCTGGGATGAAAGGAGACAGTGCACTGAAAAGGGCTAAAGAATAGCAGTGGGTCTGGCAGGAATTGAGTCTCAGAACAGAACATAGGTATGCAATGTTTTAATCATCTGTCAAAATGAGATAAGCAGCTCCTATAGTGCCAAGATCACAGCCAGGAGCTCTCTATTTCCCACGTCTTGAGGCACAGGGATGAAGCTTGTGAGTGGAGGCATTACGCTAGGAGAGGATGGCCCCTAAGCCAGAGTTCTAAAGTCCACCTCCACCACAAACTGGCAGGCCTGGTCAGGATGTTGAAGGACAGGGGCATGAGTTTCTTCGCGTGGTCTGGCTGAAGCTTCCCTTGAGCTATCATGAAGCCCAAAAGGCTGACTTCAGCAGAGTGGAACTCACACTTTCCACTCAAAAAACTCACATACTCTGGTTTCATGTTAAGTTCTCCAGTGTTCTGGAGAAAATTAGGATATTATCCAAATAGACGAAAACAAAAAAGATTTAGCATGTCTCTGAGAAAGTCACTCATTAGAGCTTGGAAAACAGCAGGGGCGTTAGAAAGACCATACAACATCACTTGGTACTCAAAGTTTCCCAGGGGGCTGTTAAATGCTGGACCAGATGGTAAGCATTTCCAAGGTCCTGTTTGCTGAAAACCTGGGCATGACACAAAGGCTCGAATAATGGGTGAATTGGGGGTAGGCGGCATTTATTTTTAGCTGTAGAGGATACAGGTGTGAAGAGTCCCATTCTTCTTCCCTACAAAGAAAAAGCAACCCTTGAGGGGGGACGATGAAGGTCGGATTAAGCCAGAAGCCTCGGGAATTATTTATGTATTTCTCCATTGGCTCTCTCTTGGGGTTTGAGGGTTTCAATGGGGATAAGCAATCAAGGAGGGATGAAACTGTCATCTGCACCGGAGTCCACAAAAAAATGAATGGGTAGCGACTCATGTGATAATTGGAAAGATACTGGAAGGTTGATGCAAGATGTAGAGCTGGAAATGATGGTCATCTGTCAGCGCTAGGCAGGAGGAGAGGTGGTGTACGGAGTGCAGAGTTGCTTGTTGAACTGTCGTTGTTGTTCCTCAGGGGTCAATCGGGTCCTTCCCACAAAGCCGTGGGAGGTGATGGGAGCACCCCACTGAGGTGCTCTTCCTCTTAATGAATTTGTGGTATAAGCTACCTTAGCTTCATCTGATGTTTAATTGTTGTTAATCAAAAGCATGAGAGCATAGAAGCAAAAAAACTACCAGATGAGCCTAGATCTCCAGAGTTATGTTCTGGTGGGGGAACAAAAGGTATTTTGGCCTGGGGACTATTCACTACTTTGACTGTGGGGATTACTCACAACAGCAGGTGTAGCCAAGGAAGAGACAGGTGGTCTTTGGGGGTGAGCAGGTTGACTTGATGGCTGATTTGGGAAATGTTGGCAGTTAGGGCCTGGAGTGATTCCATTACTCACTGAAGCATCTGATAATGTCTTCCCACGAGGGCACCTTGTGTGTTCAGGGCCTGCCGGAGGGAAGACAGATCTGCCGGTCAATATCTTGGCCAGATGATTCTGTGACACTCAGTTGTTACTGTGTGGACACATAAGTGAACAATGAGGCTGGGAGTCGGTAATTAAGTAATTTATTGATTTCAGAATGGGTGAAGGTGTAGAGTGTCCCTGTCTGGCAGTGTGGAGGTGGAGGTGCGGCAGCTCATGGTGGCGGTGGTGGTAGAGTGGCGAGTTGAGGTTGAGGCTGGCTGCAGAGGTGCGGAGGGCTGGACAGCTGGAGCCAGAAACACTGGAAGTCAGTGTGCTAGTGAACACAAGATAAAGTGAATGCAATATAGATTAGATTTCCAAGAGAGTGAAACAACTAGAAGTCATGGAAAACGACAATCTAACTGGAGCCATGTACAACATCGAACTGATGAAATCATTTGGCAGCAGATGGTGTGGAGGGCAGGGTTTGATCAGCAGGCACTGATTGCCTAACTGCTGCAGGTGACAACAGCTCCAGTAGCATAAAGCAGTTAATAATGACAACAACAACAACAACAACAACAATAATAATAATAATAATGATAATAATAATAATAATTCCACCGCAGAATGACAGGACAAGACAAAACTCATGGCGACATGAATTTTTTTAAATGACAGATTTTTTGTTTGGTTAAAAATCATGTTACATTATTAATTTGATTATTGTGACCATTCACCAGTAACTATTTGAATGAAAACGTGTATCAACCCAATTAAGTAAAAAGTAAGTGATTGGTGCGGCTTAGAATAAACACATAAAGAATCACTAAAATGTTGAGGGCCAAAATTCCAAAATTCCTATCTTAAAAAGAATTGTATAAATGTATAATTGGTTGAGCGTATTCGCCAGTCGGACAGCAGGGTACGGCGACACCACTAGGACAAACGGGACAAACCACACAGCCCTGAATGCCTGAATTACATGTATAGTGATTTGGTGTCTTGACTTGAATGTTTGCAAAATGTCACACAGAGAAATGAACTTCAGAATGTTTGTCTGAGTGCTGTCTTTTCTTTCCTCCATTGTTGACATTAATCTGATAAAATGCTGATCATTTTTTGTAACTTGGACCCTGTTGCACACAGACAATTTTTATTTTGGTAAAACTGTTTTTTTCATATTCTCGATCTAGGCTACTTCCTTCTCCCTGAAAATTATAAATGTAAAGCGCAGTTATAGGTATACGCTATAAACACAACAACATGAAGTAGGGATGTCCCAATCAGGTTTTTTCCTTTAATATATAGTATCTGCCGATACTGAGTCCCCATCCAATACTTAGCCTCAACTAATATTTTCCTGGATAACACGGCTGCATTAAGAAAAAAGTACCTGCATTCCTTTATAGTTTTTTTTGTTTTGTTGAAACAAAGTAAATACTTTCATATGGCTCTTTCTTATTCTGCATATGTTATTCCAACATTGGCTGACCACCTTCCTTGTGTTAGCAGGTGAGTCTGTGAGGCTGCACTGTGACAGCAGACCCTCGTGTACAGCCAGCTGACGTGTGAGAGAGACACAGCACACGCTTGGTACCTCCATATCATCCACAGTTTTTTTCATATTCCTTACGTTGTCATTTAAAATTACGTGGACATGTTGCTTTTCTATTTGACACGCATTCAGCATCTCCTTGATTGCCTGTTTTACATGCGCTGCTGTATGAGTCCGGCGAAACTAGTGCACATACCAGCATTGTAAATCGAAAGTGAAGTCAATGTAATGTAATGCCAAGATGGTAGGGCATACCGGGGATCCAGGTGATGAAGAAAACCCTGATCCTCTACCATGGAGATGAGCTGATTAATTTAATTACCTTCTCTGTAATGTTTTTGGCCATGTCACTGTCTCAAGGATATTTCTCTGTCCTTTCGAAAGTATCCGCGTGTTTGTTGCTTTGGTGTCTTTGCCCCCCCCCACGAAACAGTCATCTTGCAGATGCTACATGCCACCGTTGGACTACTTTTGCTTTCTAATTTAAGTTATTTCCACACTGCAGACATTTATTCCAGAGGTTTGCCAGAGTAACATTATGCACGTGTCTCTCTTCTACCAAAAATTGTGCTCGGACATAAAAACAGAAGATAAAATCAGGCTTGGGTCCACGTTCAAAATTCAACTAATACTGTCACTGCAGCAAAGTGATGTCATGGCGTATGTGTTGTTTCTGTGTGGAGTTGAGACGGTCTGACTCTGTATCACCACTTCAGACTTCAGACTTCTGAATCTGTAGAAGGAGCTGAGGATGTTTGAGTTCAGTCCCGCCTCCTTCACCTTCATCAGAAAATAGAGGTGCTGATGAGCCTTTTTGACAAGGCTCATAGTGTTTTCATGCCAGGTGAGCATGTTGGAGAGGTGTACACCAAGGTACTTAATGCTGGGGACAACCTCTACAGCTGTGCCGTTGATGTGAAGAGGAGGAGGAGCGGCAGTGCTGTTCTTTTGGAAGTCCACTATCATCCCTTTTGTTTTGCTGTTGTTGAGTGTAAGGGTGTTTTCCCTGCACCACTGTCCACGTCTATCCACCTCCTGCCTGTATGCTGACTCATCTCAGTTGGTGATAAGCCCCACCACAGCTGTATTGTGTGCAAACTTCACTATGAGGTTACTGTCACAGTGTGCTCTGCAGTCATGAGTGAGCAGGGTGTAGAGCAGCGGACTGAGGACGCAGCCCTGGGGGGAGCCAGTGTTGAGGATGAGGTCTGAGGATAATGTGTTATTAATCCGTACAGACTGGGGTCTATTTGTCAGGAAGTCCTGAACCCAGTTGCAGAGTGATGGGGCTAGTCCGAGAGTTGACAGTTTATTCACCATTGTCTGTGGTATGATGGTGCTGAAGGCAGAGGTGAAATCCAAGAACAACAGCCTCACATAGGAGTTCTTCTTCTCCAGGTGTGTGATGGATGAGTGTATTAAGGCAGCGATGGCGTCAACTGCGGAACGGTTTGGCCTATAAGCATACTGGTGGGAGTCAATTGCTATACTGATGGACTTTTTAATGCTCGCCATAACCGGCCTCTCAAAACATTTCATCACAATACGGGTGAGAGCGACTGGACGATAGTCATTGAGACAAGACACTGTGGAGGCCTTTGGCACAGGGACAATGGTAGATGTCTTGAGGCATGTTGGAACGGTGGCCTGTGACAGTGAGATGTTAAAAATGTCTGCCATGACTGATGAGAGCTGGTGTGCACAGTCCTTGAGGGTCCTACCTGGAACTCCATCAGGGCCCACAGCTTTTCGGGGGGTTATTTTCTGCAGCGTCTTCCTTACCTCAGCTGATGTTATACTGAGAGGGGAGTCATCAGGTGAGATTTTGAACCTGGCGATGGTGCTGGTGTTTGAAGCCTCAAAACGAGCATAAAAGATGTTGAGAGCATTAGGTAGTGATGGATCAGAAGGGCATTCTGCTCTCTTCCTGTTGTAGTCTGTGATGCTCTTAATGCCCTTCCACATGCTGTGTGGGTCATTAGATAAGAAATGACCCCGTATTTTTTGAGCATAGCTCTGTCAAGCGGCTCTGAATGCCTCTGCATCCCCTGCTTAAAATGCAGCATCCCTTATTTTAAGAAGATGGTGCACTTCTGCAATGAGCCATGGCTTCTGCTTAGGAGAGATGGTGATGGTTTTGGTAGTAATGCATCCTCTGCACACTTCGCAATGTAGGCCAGGACTGATTCTGAATACTCCTCCAAGTTTACTGTATTGCCTCTTTAAACATCTGCCAGTCTGTGGATTCAAAGCAGTCCTGGAGCATTGGGACAGCTTCAGCAGGCCACACAGTGATGGTTTTCTGTGTGGCTGTCATTCTCTTAGACACAGGGCAGTATGCTGGGACCAACATGATGGAGATGTGGTTGGAGACACCAAGGTGGCGGCGGGGGGAAGCTCTGTACATCCCTCGTCTGTTAGTATACACTTACAGAGCCACATACAGAGCCTCCGGGTATTTGTTTTGGAGCGAGCTAATAGCTTCATGTAGCTCGTTCAGGGCAGCATTGGCATTAGCGTCTGGAGGAATGTATACTGCAGCTATGACAATGGTTGTGAATTCGCGCAGCAGGTAGCGTGGCCAGCATTTGATAATCAAATACTCCACTGGCTCAGAGCAATGTCTTCCGACCAGCAAACAGTTTGTGCACCAACTTTTGTTCACATAGATGCAGTCTCCTCCTCCTTCTGTTTTTCCTGACAGCAGATCGTGATCCGAGCAGAAGAACATCCGGTCATCAAGTTGGAAAGCAGAACGGTCCTTCATTTCCTTTTGGCGTAGTCTCAGCCTTATTAAGTCCATCTTGTTGTCCAGCGCACGCACGTTGGATAGAAAGAGCGACGGGATGGCAGATCTGCTGGCACTAGAATTAAGCTTGGCTGTCAGACTCGGACAAGGAGAGAGGACTCAGATGCATAATGGCAAAAGTAATGTCAGGTTTTATTGACTGATTGCAACTCTTCAGCAAGAATGACAAAGCAAAATGCTATGAACTGCTATGAGACAAACGGAACGCACGAACATAAAACACAAAGAACGAAAAGCGCTCCCGAAGGAGGAATCCTACTCTGAGCTGAAATGTAATAGCTATAAAACTTGATCAGAAAACAACATTCCGAAGAGGTCAGCACACAGGCTATGAAACTTTCTACTCTAAACACTGTAGAAGGTACAACAAAAAACGCTCCACAAGGAAGAAAACAAAAGACTATCAAACATTAATAATATAAATCAAAACTCTAACCAGTACGTCAGGGGACGAAATACTTTGGCGACGCAGACAGGGAAAGACAAGGACTTTATACACATGGGGGAGGGGAACACAGGTGAAAACAATCAAGGGTCAGGGGTGACGTCAGACCAGGGACACAAGAGGAAGGGCAAGTGACCTGAAACGAGAGGAGAGTTACTTTCAAAATAAAACATGAAATTCACAAGACAAAAACCCAAGACAGGATGTCCCTCACCGCGATGTGACATTGGCAAGTACCCCGGCTCTCTTGCCCCTCTTCTGTTTCCTCGAACACCACCTCCGCGTCTCCCTGAAGCGGCTAAGTCTGTACCTTCACTCCGATGCACTTAATAGCTGTAATCTGCAGAGTTGCGCTTTAAGTTCCGATGTAGCTGGCTGGTTGGTATTTAGCTCCAAAAGCCTAGCCTTACTGCAGGTTAAGGTTTTTCCTACTGTGACAACATTAACGATAACATTTACAATATTAGCTCCGGGAGCTAGAGAAGCTGCTGCACTGCTGTGTGCCGCCATGGTAACATCAACCAAACCACATAATAGTGGTCAAGTGTTATTTTTCACATTTGTTTTGAAATAATATAGTTCTGATAAAAAAATTAGAATATATGTTATTTATTTATTTATACAGACAGGTTAGAAACAAAATAATAAGATAATAAATAAGTTTTAAAAAATAAGTTTAAAAAAATAAAACAAAAATAATACAAAAAGCAAACAAGCTTTGAAAACACAAGGGCCTGTGTTAACAAAGAATTTTAAGGCTAAAAGTAGTTCCTAACAATAAAATAACAAGTGTGTTAGTCGTAACTTTAGGACTCCTAATTTTTGAAAATAAGAGTTATTCACAAAACATTTTAGACCTAAAAGTAGCACCCAAGTCTGGGAGACCTTAGAAGTAGTCCAGATGACCCCTAACTCAACTAGTCCTAGTCAGACCTAGTCACAAAAAGTCCCAAAATGGCTGCAGTCAAAGACGCTAAATGACAGGGAATTATTAAAACGACATTGGATGGACCGTGAAGGGATTGAAGGTTGAGTTGGTAAGGGATGCAATAACGTCCCCAACCAACCGAAACAATACAATAATGCCGGACAGAAACTATCCACCAAACCATCAACGCGCTCCGTAGACCCCGTATAATCCATCAGTTTATCTGGTTTCCTTTAGACAATCGCCAGCAACAAAGAATCAAAGCCAAATTCATGGAAATTACAGGTAAACCCGGTGTGATTGGTACCATTGATGGGACGCACATTAAAATAATTGCACCTTCTCAGGATGAAGATGTCCTTGTCAATCGGAAAAAGCCGTATTCCATCAATACACAAATTGTCTTTGATGCATGTTACAACATACTGGACATTGTTGCAAAATGGCCCAGATCAAAACATGATTCCTGAATTTTAATGGAGAGTGGATTGATGCAGCTTTTCGAGCAGCACCATGTACCAGCTGGTTGTCACTTGCTGGGGGACAGTGGGTATCCATGCAAAAGGAGGCTCCTGACACCTTACCTCAATCCACAGCCGGGACCCCAGTTCAGCTATAACAGGTAGGTTGTGATGACTGTACAGCATTTAGGCTATTTAATAGTCATACAATTCTGTACTCTGACTAAAAGACTACATACATAATTAACAATGTTTTGGGTTTCTTGGTGTATTTTAGAGCACACACGAGGACACGCAGTGTTGTGGAAAGAGGAGGTAAGAAAAAATATATATGAAATACAGCAAACCACATTTAATCCAAAGCCATTTATTCATTTTTTATTTTTTAAATTAGTAAACTGTTAATATTCACTCTTCAATTTCATGAGCTTCTCTTTTTTTTTCAATACTTTCTTTTGCCGTCTAACCACACGCATTTTCTCCATCAGGGGTGAGGTAGTGGCACCTGCAGCAGAAAGGAGAGGGGAGGCAGGAGGTGACAGAGGCTCACAGCCACTGGAGGAAGGCGCTGCAGCTGGAATAGGAGCTTCAAGAAGAGGAAGAGGAAGAGCACGTCGAGGTGGAAGAGGAGAACATGGAAGAGGAGGATGTGGGAAGGGAAGAGGGGCGGCTCGGAGAGGAAGAGGGGCTGCTGGGAGAGGAAGAGGGCTGCAGCTTCTGGGTGTTGATCCTCCCTGTATGGGAGAGATATTGTAATTAGGATCCTTATTTGTGAACACATTTTTAGGAACTGGGTGTCCTTTCCTTCTTCATTAAATATCACTATGCATACATTTTAGTGTCTGATTATTGCATATGCTTACCCCTCTATCTCTGACAGTAGCTGTTTTTAGACAGGGCACCAAGCCACCAATTTGCCTGTCATTTTGGTGGCTCGGTCCATGGTTTTAGACAGAGGCCGGCAAATTGGGGGTCTGTTTTGGTCCGCTGATTTTCCGCCTCACCTGCTATCTAAAAACGTGGCAGAAATGTGCCGGCCTCTACATGAGATGGGTGGAGGTGTCGATGACGTGCACTGTTGTGCGACCCACAGCCAGGGAGTTTTAAAACCAAGAAACAACTGAACACAGCAGTCAGTCAATCACTTCATCCGGGACGTCAAGATGGGCAACTGAACAGCCACTGAGATCCAGGAGATACTAGTATCTCCTCGGTCTCTGTAGCTGTTTGGTTTGGTGTTGTGTCGACAAGCTAAGAACGGTCGGTACTTTCAAATTAAAAGCCTCCCGCTAAGAACCCAGTTCTTATCTCCAATTGGGTGCAATGTAAAGCTCTTATTTTGAAGACAAATTCGTTGTCACTGTTCACTGCCCAATGTCGAGCTTCACGTCACATCACAGGTTTTCTCCCTACTTCAGAGGCGGCTTTTAGAAAAGGAGGAATATTACGCCTCATGTTTTAGAAAGACAGGTCAGCACATTGCTGCCCTTACCTTGGAGCAAATGGGCCACCTTTTCTATCTAAAAGGGGCTAATAACAGCATAGCTGGGTCAGCTGCACCCTCAATACCAGTTATACTGGTGTCTGACCACACTGACGCAACTGGGGACACAGGCTGTGGTGCTGAACCTGCTCCTTTGCATTTAACATTTCGATGATATGGAAAACATGGACCACCTTACATTTAAACATCTTCATATCAAAATAGCACTTTGGATAAAACAGTCTACCAAGACTGTGAACATAAAGATTATTTTGTATTTGGCTTTTGTAGATTGCTTTGTAAATTAGTAATGTTAATTCCCACCTGTTTTCTCGATGGCTTGTTTGTAGGCTGCAGTCTCAGCACTCAAATGAGATTGCAGTGAATACCACTGTTTCTCGCAGTCATCGGCTGAACGTGATACTGCTGGGAACGCAGCATTGATACCCCGGAGATACCCCGTTACCCCGGAGCCAAATTTACCCTTGATTGTGTGTCTAAATTCAAGCACTAAGTGGGCCAGGAGCAGCAACTTGTCCTGTGACCAATTGGGCTTTCTTGTCCTTTTCTTTGTTGTTTCCATTGTTTCCGTAGTTGAACTTGAACGGACTGTCATGTATAGTGTCGCAACATAGTCCTATTGGATAATTGGCCTACGCTGACACGTCAAAGGGATAGTTTGTGTTTTTTGATGTTTGGTCATATGAAGTACAATCTATTGTCGATCTGTTCCCTACCATAATCTCCGATCAGTGCAGCCTCAGTTTGGAGAAGTAGAAAGCCGGTTCAGCCCAGACCCTCAGCTTTGTACTGCAGTGAACGGGGTCCAGAGAAAAAGCTAAGTTAAACCACTTTTAAAAAATCTATAACAGTTCAAGTGTATGTTGTATAGAGAAAATTCACACTGCTTTACATCGCCGTCAGACCTGCCTGTCTTTCGGCACTACATTTTCTCAACTGTAGAACCTCCGTACCCCTACGCATTAGCACAACTGCGTAGGGATATGGAGGTTCCACTTAAAAAAACACAAACTATTGCATATTCTTGTTTTTCTCTATTGAAGTTGTTATTTTTTCAACACATTTCATTAATACTTAGTATGTTATGTTTAGTGATGAAATTGTTTAATCTGCTATACATGATTTTTGCTAGTATTTTTGAAAATTGTGGCAGTAAAGAGACAGGTCTTTAATTTGACAATTCATGTCTATTTCCAGTCGTGTATATTGGTATGACCTTGGCTATTTTCATTTTTTTAGGAAATATTCCCGGTTTTACAGATTGATTGCAAATACGTGTAAGAGGTTTCACCACATACTCAATGATGTTTTTAATAATAAACATATCGATATCATTCCAATCTGTGGACCTCTTACTCTTACTGAGAGTAATGACTTAACAATTTCAATAATTTCATTTTCATTTGTTCCCCTTATTAACGATTCATTTACAGTTAAGTCACCACTTTCAAGATAATCCCTACTATCATACCTTACAATGTCATTAGCCAGACCAGGACCAACATCAACAAAAAAATCATTAAATCCATCTGCAACTAAATTCATGTTAGTAAATATATTGTTCTTTGCCTAGAAATAATTTGGGTATTCTGGTTTGGCAGTTTTTTGTTTGATTATCTCATTCAGTACCTTCCATGTTTGTTTAATATCACTCTGTTGTCCTCCAGTAATTTACTGTAGTGATCCCTTTTGCTGCTTCTCATAATTCTTGTCAGTTTGTTTTTATAAGTCTTATAGATGTTCTTTGCTTCAGTTGTTCTTTTCTTTAAAAATTAAAAATTATATTTTTAAAAGTAACCGGAAGTTATGATGTTGCTACGGCGAGTGACTTCCCGTTTGCTCTTTGGTGAATACGGCTGAATTGTGGTGGAGCCAGATGACATGTATCTGGTGGAATCTAGCTGTTAACAAAACTGAGCTGAAATCAATGACCAATAAATAGTATGGCTACATGAATGTTGCAGGAGTATCTAGCAACCTTCTTATCTTAAGCACAATCTTATCTTCTTCTATAATAAGAAACCATGTATGCAAAATGCTAAGTAAATTGAATTTGTGTTATCCCTTTAGTAAAATATGTTTCTGTTGTATCGAATGATTAATGCATGGGCGGCTGTAGCTCAGCGGGTAGAGCAGGTCGACTAGTGATCAGAAGGTCACTGGTTCAAATCCCAGCTCCGGGCAGTGCTGGGCTGCATGTCAAAGTGTCCTTGAGCGAGATACTGAACCCCACATTGCTCATCAGTGAGGACCCTGCGATGAACTGGCAACTCATCCAGGGACCACCCTGCCCTCGCCCTGAGACAAGGCTGGGATTGGCTCCAGCAGCAACACCCCATGACCCCATAGAAAGGGATAAGCGGTTGGGACAATGACATGACATGACACATGGTTTTATAATTATTAATTTTTAAGTTCTGTCACCAGTATGCAGCAAAAGGCCTAAAGAAATCCTAAAAAAATCAGAATAAATGAAAGGTAATCTTTTTTTTAATTGTTGTGCATTAAATAATTCATAAATATTTCCCACTGTTTTGTTTTAGTTGGCTATACCACCAGTGATCTTGTGTTCATGTGGCAGTCTGACCCCGTTCAGATGGATGAGATTGCTCTCCCTCAGTTCGACATCAAACAAGAGGACATAAAATATGGAAACTGCACAAAGTACTACCAAGGAACAGGTTAGTAATTGTTAATTGTATAATTGTAACAAAGCAGTAACATTACCACTACCCTAAAGGTGCAATTTGTAACAAAAGTTGAATTTTGCATCTCATTCCCAACTTATCAAATAATGCAGGACAGGTCGTCCCAAAGTGTTGAGACTGAGACTCAAACATTAAGGTGTAATAATTAATTACAACTAGTTACAACTATGACTGCAAAACAGTCACTTTTACTAACTTAACTGTTACTTATATTCTTACTTTAACATTAGTTAACTTACATTTATAATAAAATATAAAAAAGATGCCATCTTACTTGTATAGTGCATAGTCAAAAATGCAGTCAATAATGTTATGTTTAATTAAAAAAATTCTGTATACATACATTTGACGTTCAGCAAATATTCATCGTTTTGTTTAAACTATGAAATTGTGTTAGATCCTCTATTTCTTGTTACATTACTGGGAGTTAAAGATATTACATGATAGCAATATGATTGAACAAAGTTGCATGCCAAATGGTATATGGCAATGACTGCACTGATTATACTCAAATAGGTCATCAGTTAGTTTTGTAATTTCTTGCTGCAGGTTCAGTGAGTAGTATTCAGGAGATATGTGTTTGTACCATGTTGTTAGGCTCTATCCTCAAAATTAGCTTGTGGCTTATCCAAGAAGGCTCTTTTTCAAAACCCAACATTTACTGCACCTACACTCATTGTTAAAGTTGCTTTAGAATTCAGCGTGAATGAATATGAATGGGGTGATTGCGCGCTCACAGCATGGCCATAGAAACAAGCAGATATAAGAAACCATGGCCAGCAAAAGAGATGTGAGACAGTAGAGACAGAGCAGTGCTTCCTTACACAGTTATATATATATATATATATATATATATATAGACAGTCTAT
>JARJLU010003026.1:0-13783 GCA_030272975.1 Sparidentex hasta | reverse complement strand
CCCCAGCACCACCACCACCACCTCTTTACTGTTCATGACCCCCCCAACAGGCACACAAAAGCCCCATAACTCTGGAGACTGCCATCCACACTAATGACTGTGTCTCCGCACTCGGTTGACCACTCTGCACTTAACCATTTATAGAGGAGGGGATAACTGCGCCTTACGTCTTATCACAACTAAATGACATCACTGAAAGCTACCGTTTTCCAGCCTTATCAGTGAAATCAGAGGCGCGAGGAATTTCGTGCATTCTGGGCTCGGGAGAGCCCGAGAGAGCCTGTCAGAAATTTCATTCCTGAAATATCAGCCCTTCAAACCGCAGTGACACGTCCTTCATTCCACCCTCCACTACTTCACTTGACACAATCACTGATCTAACAATGGCAGACAGGTAAAAGCCCTGGTATGGGGGAAAAGTGACGCTAGAAAATCTTTTTATAGAGCAACTAATGTCAAATAAGCAATTATTAAATGAGGACGGCTTATCACATTGGGACAGGCGGAACAGACTGTACTTCGGAGGAAGTTTGTGGCTTACAAAGTTGTGGAGTAAGTCAAAAAGTTGAGAAGTGGTCCCTCCTGTGGATAGCAGTTACGAAAGGTGCTCACGGAAAACAGGAAGCGAGGAGGGCCCAGAGCAGCCGGGGAGGCTCGAGTGACTTCTTCAATTATCTTGGCTTTTAATCTCCATTTATTTGCAATTCTAATGAGTTTTAAGAAGATATATAATAAAGAAGCCTGTCTCTGAGTCTCCTTGGGTGCAGCACTGCCTTTGTGTGCAGCGTGAGTGAGTAAAGTGGCTCAGGGGTGAGCTTCTTTTGTTTTGGGTGCAGGTTCGTCTTGTTTATTAGAAGCTGCATTCTGATGTGTATGATTTCATTCTGTACAACACTGGTTTGACACCTATTTTAGAATGTTGACCCTCCAGAAATCAAAGGAATGCCCGCGGCGTGAAAAAAGCCATACGAGAGAATTCTTACTCAGCTGCGATTCTTATTTTCTCTTCTCAGGCTAATTGAGATTAATTATTAGAGGAACCCTTGAGGCTGTGAACATTCGTTTTTTACATTTCAAAAACCTTTATTTTACTAAAATATTTGCACTCCAGAAACTGGAAAGCAGAGAAGAGTCTGAAGTTGCGGTTTTCTTGGGAATAACATTGGCCTGCCAATCTGCTCACCAGGGTTTCCTGGCACCTCGGGTCCAATCCGACCCTGGTCAGGCGGACTGGGACTGGACTCCGGTATGGCGTTGTCTTCTGGAGTCTCCGGCGCCGCGGGGTTCGCCGCGTTTGGGACTGTGGGAAAGAGAAAAAAAAAAGCACAGAGAGACTCAGCCTTGGCAAGCTGCATGCGCTGAATTACAATGACTTGTAGCGGCTCTTCGTCAGCGAGGATTATTTTTTATTATCTTCTGATAAGTCTTTTATACTGAGAGAAGGTTATCTTCGCATGTGTTGAAAGTGTCTCAGAAGCGGAGATGAAAGCACAAAAACGAGGAAGGACAAGTTAGCGGGAGTCTGTGAAACACGGCAGTATCCCTGTCCTGTCGTAAAAAATGAGCTCACATCTACATCAGCCGCTCCTTCAGCAAACACTCAGACAGGCATTTCCAACACTGACATATTCATGAGAGCGAAGCACACACGCGCGCACGCACACACACACACACACACGTGTACACACACACACGTGTACACACACGTAAACACACACCTACAATATTCTTACAATACACTTAGGCATGGCAGAATGAGGGTAAAGTAGTTATATATTAACTTTTTATTGTTTTACATTATTCATCACGTTAAAAGGCCATAATATGCCTTATTTATTGCTCCGGCTTTAACTCTGGCTGAAAGAAGGACAGGAGGAGAAGAAGAGGAGAGAAGAGGAGAGGAGGAGGAGGGGTGAAGGAGCTCTGAGGGAAACACAAAGGAAACAGACAGTTTATCTGTCTGTCTGTTGTGATTTGAGCACACACACTTTGAAGTCTTTGTGCGGTAAACACCGGTGGGTCCGCGCTGGGGCTTTTACGAGGGCAGGACCGGCAGACAGAAGACAGTTATAAACTATTACCGAAGTCAGTCGGATGGATTCCACAGCGCACTATCAGATGCATCTCCTCCATTGGGCCATATCTGCATCTGCCCGTAGGCTTGCTCAAGGGGTGTGTGCGAGAAATAGAGAGGAGGGCTTGTGAGGAGGCAATTTACATTTGAGTCCCTCGTGGCAACTTTGTGTGGCGTGTGTGTGTGAGTGTGTGTGAGTGTAAGGGGCCTAACAGTCTGGTAGTCTACTTTTCTATTTCCACCCCAGACACAGGCAGGGAGATGATTCGGGTGAAGGATGTCTGGAAGATATGACTGATATAAAAAAAAGGGAGAGAGAGAAGAAAAAGGGAGGATGTATGGAAAGAGGAAAGTCAAACAGGGACATAAATTCTAAATTTTTTTTTGGCATTCGGCAGACATAACCACACTATTAACAAATTGATCTCCTCTCCTCGCTCTACCCCGCTCCATGTCCGGTCCACTGCATCGCTCCGCACTGGTTGCGGCAGTGGTTGAACGTAGCCGTGAGCTGTTGTGCGCCATCAATAATTGATAAGGGAGGACAGGAGTGAGAAGTAGGAACATTCACGTATGGCAGAGGACACAGTGATCTGATTCACTCGGCGCACATAGCCCCAGCACTGTGTGTCACTGAGCATGTGCAGCGAGCGTTCTAATGTTCTGACCCATTTTTCTGTGTGTGTACTGCTGACATTTCCCTTAGCTATGCAGACAGCAACTACCTCAGAACTGCCAACCCGCCAGAAGGAGGGAGAGGGCTGGGGGAGGAGGAGGAGGAGGAGGAGGAAGAGTGAGAGCGAGAGTGAGGGAGACAATGATCGAGTGACAGAGGAGAGAGGGAGTAAGAGAGAGAGAGAAGGATTTGGAGAGGTAGGGGGAGAGAAAACGAGGAGGGGGTCGAGGTGCGTGCGAGGCGGTGAGTCAACATATTTCTAATGAGTGCAGAGATGTGATGTGTTGGAGGAGACGGGGAGTGCTGAACAACGGCGGATGTATAAAATACGGGCTCCTCGTATTTCCCCTTCAATCAATTTCCCTTTCTCTTTACTTCACGTTTCATATAAAGACAAAAGACGGAACACGAGGCCTTTTAAAACACAATTACATATCGACATGTCGGGGCGCATAATTTCCCACTAATGGATGATTCAACGTGATTACGCTTGGGTGTGTCGCCACATAAAGGCAGTAAAAGAATGTGAACTTATTACACAGCGGGATGAGTCACTGTGATCTTATCCATAGAGCAAAGTGCAGAGGATCACGAGTGGACATATGGGAAGATCTTGGGGACTTGGCCACAGGAAGCATTGGCATTCAGCTGCACAGGGAATGTGGCTTAAACACAATAGCATCTGGGGTCAGAGCCAAGCAGAGCCCAGGATTTTTTTTTTTTTCGGTTTGTTTGTCGAAACAACATCGAGTGCAATTTGGCTGCAGAAGGGATAGAGTCTAAAGCCGCAAATATTGTTGGTTTTCATCTCTTATTGGTCTTTTTTAAGGACTTTTTCAATTAATTGATTCATCTGTTAGCCCACGAAATGTCAGGAAATAATGAAAAATGCCCATCACAATTTTCAGGAGCCCGAGGCTTTGTCTGACAGTCTGACAGGCTACAAGCTTAAAGGGGCACTGTGTAGTTTAAGAGAAGAAATTCAAACTCTGAATTTGAATACTGACAATATTGATGAAGTAGTAACACAAACTCAGAAATATTCATTTTTTCCCTAGCTGAATAAACGAGTTGTTCTCAGAGAAAAATAAGGTCCCAGAACACTGTTTGAGGCTAAAAACCTCAAATTATGTTTATTCAGTGTATTCTGTCATGAATACAAGGAGAGTTTGTTTATAACATTGTTTGGCACAAAAACTACATAATGCACCTTTAATACGTGCAAAAAATAAAAACAGCCAATGTCATGTTTTAGAGGCTAGAACCGAGTTTTTGCTTCATAAATAATATTAATGTCAAAAACAATACTCAAATTGTTGTCTTTTTTCAAGAACTTTCCCAGATTTCTTTTAAACACTTTCTCAGTTAATCAAACAATCTACTGGTCAGTAGCCAGTTGCACTGGTTTCATGATAGCTACAGGTGATATGACTGGTTGATGCATTGATGTGTTATTGTAAACTGAATATATTTGAGAATGGCATCGGATAACAGAGGTGAAGAAAGTATCAAAGGTGCAATATGTACAAATTTTAGTTGAATACATTACAAAATGTACAAAATGATCAAAGGAATGTGATTAACAGCCTTGATGTTATGACATCTATATGTCGTCTTGCAAAGATATACATACAGATGTTAGCGTGGTAACCAGCTAGCCCCACGATCTTGTGCTTGTGGTGTAAACACCAACACTCCCCTGGTTCTCTGAACACTAGCTGAGGAAACTCACTGACCCTGTCTGTTTTAAATTCAACATGCTGTCAATTCTTACATATTGCACCTGCAAGATATTTAATTAAGTAAAAGAACAAACAACACTGTCAAACCACTTCATTCCAAATTGAAAATGTCACATAGGGCATTTTTCTTCTTCTTTTTTTTAGAACTATTTTATGACATGTCATTGACAAAACAATTAACTGACTAATCAATACAAGAATCGACAGATGAATCAATAAGGACAAGAATCATTAGTTGCTGCACTAATAGTAAATTATTTCCGTTTTATTAGCGAATCCATATAAGGCAGCCAAATCAAAGTTTCTGTCGGTGCTCTAATGCTTCTGGGCCCTTCTTCTAATAGCTACTGGGCTGGTCGAGCACACTATGCATCAAAAATTCCACTCACAGAAATAGATTTAAAAGTAGTAGCAGCTGGGCCAACAGCATCTTTTCTAACAGGGTTTTTAGGGCACGTTGATCGTGAGTGACAGCTTGCTTCGGACCGTTTTGGGAAATGAGCGCACGGCTCTGGCGAAGTTGAGGAACAGCCGGCAGCGAGACAGACAAACTTGAGCGCAGAGGAACTTTCCTAGAACTTTCCTCGAATGAGACGTTTCCTTTTAACTCATTAATGTGAGTTCAGGGGTTTGTTTTTCCTCCCGGCTAATAGTTTAGAGCAAAAAAGCTGTGTTGCCTGCACTCATGCAACTGTGTTGTCATTTGTTGATGGTGTTGCAGGCCAGAGCTGTCGGATGCTCATACTGACCTACATGGGGAGATAATGCAGTGCCTGTCTGTTTCCGAGATGGCTGTGGGTATTTTTCTCTGTATCTGCTGAATTTGTTCCAACTCAGACCTTGCTAGCATCAGCAGCTTGTTAGCTTCTATATTCTCCCACTGAATGCCAGGATGCAACTGCTGTCATCCCACTAGCCACCATTCAAATGTCTGCACACAAATTTGCCAACACACACAGACACACACACACACACACACACACTCTGCAGATCTCTCAGTGAGTCTCAGTTTATTTCTGACATGCTAAGATCCAGCTCTTAAGCTGGAATCAGATCGTTGCGGTGGGCAGATGTTCCTCTCAGATGGTGGTTAGTGTCTGTTTCGGTCAAAACAACCGCGCGGAGGACGAGGGGAATGTTTACAGAGTAACACATCTGTGTACTGTACCCTGTCAGAGTCAGGATACAGACGTCCACATATCGGGTAAAAAAGCGTCTAAAAGTGAAAAGTACGATTCAAACCAAATGTTGTGTCCAAGGATATCTAAACAAAGCACACTTGTTTACTTCTAGCATTTTTAGATGACTTAACCCGACCGTGCACTTACATAGCAATTTCAAACACATTTTCATCCTGTATAAGAACCGAGCTGAAAAACAGCTGAGGAGCGTCACGGGACTTTTAACAATTCAGAAGTGGGGTCATTCTTCAGAGTCATTTTCTATTTGTACGTTATTTCAGCGTGATCATACTGTTTACACAAAAGTGTTTATGTATATAAAAAGATTTATTCAAAACTACTGAATATGACTAACAGGGGTGAGGGCCGTACGGATACAAAATAGATCGCCATCTGTGTGATTTTACTGCATAATATCCCTATATACTATGATCTCTAATGGAAATTAAATTGAGAAAGTGATCATGACTTATACCCAACTAAATATCTAATAAATCAGGGGAGAGCATCACAGTGAGGCAAAATTCCAGTAAATCCAATACTGTAGTCCATAAAGCAGTCCTGCCTATTGATTTCCAGCAGTGGCGGCGACGGCTTAATACAACCACAGAGCAATAGTTACCTCAGTATAATGTACGGCTAAAGATCTGATGGTAGACAAATCCCTGCTGTCTTTATGTGTGTATCACCACCTGACAGATGAAACATTAATGTGTTATTCAAACGTAATCTGTAAGTCTGATCTGATTTGAATTACGTTTTCTACTACAATATATCTTTTTTATTACAGCCTATTTTAATCTCCTATTTAGCATTTATACACTATATAAAAACATCACCAAATAGCATATAACATACTTCAATACACTTAACTGAGACAAACACATTGCAAGTGGTGTTTAGACAGCTAATGAATGACATGTGTGGCTGTAACCATATCAAATATAAATGTGAATCATTATGTATATACTTATTATATTCATTGATCATATTATTTGTATCATATATTCCATTAAAAGTCCTCTAATATAATATGTTCTTTGCATATATTTTAACGCTTCTTTACGCCCAACAACAGAGCAAATTACATTGATGAAAACCACAAGATATGGCTGAAAGCTCACAATGAAATATAGAAAGTCCATCCATCCATCCATCCATCCATTATCTGTACATTATATGTACGCCGCTTAATCCTCTGTAGGGTCGCGGGGATATAGAAAGTCACCATTGAATATAGAGTTTAATACTTTTTTTTTTTAATCAAACTACTCTTTCTTAGGTCAAGAATGAAACCTCAAATTGTGTCTTCTGTGTCTTTGTGATATGTGAACACATTTATATGATTTGTGAATGTGTGTCAGCAGCTAAAAGTTATAATTGTTGGCAAATACATTAATAAACACTTTAGATGTGCTTCATATCCTTACAATTGTGTTGATAAGATGCAAAATGTGAAGTGTAAGTGAGAAAAGTAAGAAATCTGGTTTTCTTTTCCAACTCTGAAGTGTCTAAATTGTTTTCTCACTTCTGTTTTTGACTTCTATAAAAAGAAAGTTTTTGCCGGGATAAAATTTTAAAAGTTCCCTTTTCTTTCACTTGCCTCTCAGGGCTTCCGTAGACAAGACGTCCTGTACGCTACCTCACTGCCCAATGTGCTAAGGTTATGAAAAGGTAATGAATAATTGGTGATCCTACATATTTAAAGAGCATTTTCACCTCTCAGAAAGTAAAACCAACCTTGGACCGCTGGTCCCACTTTTGGCAGCCCGGTTCTAAACTAATGGGTAAGTGTATCAATACTGCTTATCAATGCTACATAGAGTGTCAAGTGTCAAGTGTTTTGACACTAAATAGTGACACTATTTTTTTCCCGAATGTATTCATGTGATGTTATAACCTGTAAAATCAAACACTGCAATCTAATGGTCTAATTTACTACAATATTTTTAAACCTTAAATATCAAATTATTAAAAATAGTATTTTTCTGTTTCAATACAGTATATCAAATGCAAATGAGTGCAAAATCCTGTAAAAATTAATGGATAAATAAATAAAATAAAGGGTACTCCATTGATAATCATTAAATATTAATTTCATTTTTGCTTGGAATCATTCATTCGGATTTCAGAACTGGCAACATCACTTTGAGTCAATAACTGGCAAGAAATGAATTATCACCAAAACGAACATTTACAGTGGTGACACGTTCATTTCATCTCACAACTTTACAGCTTGTAGGGAGCAGGAACTGTTGGGGGCTGCTGGCGGACAAAGTCACGCTACGCACACATAGCGATGAATGAAAATGTCACACCAAAGTGAAACATGGCTTTGAGGCAGCACTGCTGTATTGTGTTCTACATGTGAGGTGAGCGCACACTTACCTTGCCCGACTTTCATGATGACTTTCATGGCTCGGCTCTTGCACACGCCTCCCTCCCGGTTCTCCAGGCCCTCGACCGTTCCATTGGAGGTCGCTGGAGGGGGGGGTGGAAGGAGGTGAGGAGAAAGGGGTGAAGGACAGGAGGAGGGAGGAGGCGATGGAGGGTGAAGAGACGGAAAAAGCAGGGAAAAGGGGAGAAGAAGGAGAGAGAAGATGACACACTGGTTAATGAGCACGTCCATAACGCACAGAACTAATCAATATTTACGACAAGCACTGATTAGCTGTTCCAGTGATTAGCCGTTCTCACCCTCAATCAACCGCCAGCTCCTCTCAACGGTATCTCTCATTAACACAATAAAGTGAAGTCAAATGAATGGAACAACATTAGAGCCTTCTGAGGGAGGGCGAGTGCTGAGGTGGAGAGACGGAACATGGTCAGACCTGTGTGTGTCTGTGTCTGTGTGTGTTTCTGCCTGTGCATAGTTCAGCAGTGAGACATGCCAGGGAGAGTTCCAGCTGCTTGCCAACTCCTTGGAGCAGCTTACTCCCTCTGAGCCACATGTGTCATTACTTGCTGCTTTTGCTGAGAGCTAAATGCCTCCCTTAATGTTTGCGCGCCCGTGCACGTGCATGCATCCATTTATACCTCGAAGGTTGAGTGCGTGTGTGCGCACGCGTGTGTGTTAGGCCCTCTCCATTTGTTTTCAAGAGTGTGTTCCGCTCAGACTTGAGGGGTCGAGGGTTGTTTATTCAATGTCACATTCACTTCAGACGCTGTGACACAATTGGCTGTCTATTTTAGGGCACATGATAATGACCTAGGGAGACAGAGTGTGACTCTGACCTTAACGCGGAGCACCGGCTAAGCACAAGGCTGTTGGTGCGCGCTCATGTGCGCGTGTGTGTGTGTGTGTGGGTGTGCGTGCGTGCGTCTGGTGTGGGCGCATGCGATGGCAGCTCTAATTTTGGAATTCCCCAAATGATCTGCATCTCCGCTTAGTCTGCTGTTTCAACTCACTCCCTTCCTCTGAAATGCTTTTGTTTCTCTTCCTGTGTTGTCCGTCTTATACTCTCTCTGCCTCTCTCTCTCTCTCTCTCTCTCTCTCTCTCTCTCTCTCCCTCTTTTTTTTCGCTCACTTCATTTAGTTTTTCTTTTTTATCGGAGCTATCTGACTATGCCCCTCCCTTTTCCCTCCCTCTTAACTCAATGACCATCTCCCCGGGTGATTGCTTCAGATGGCACCCTCATTATGATGAGATAGTCTTGGAGAGGGTGCTTATCTAGTGATGACACAAAGAGGAGGCAGACGCAGCTACAGTTGGGCGTGGGGAGGGAGAAAGGGAGGAGTGGGGGAGGCTTTGGGTTGCGTTCAAACAACGCACCACAAACATTTTAAATGCTTACTCTGGCTGGCATGGCGTTCCAGTGTTTCTACATGCGTCTCCCCGCTTTTGAACCGATGTCGGTGTTGAAATCCGGCTCCGCGGCAACGGAAAAGCTCATCTAGTTGATTCATGCCTTGTCATTCCTAAGTATTATTAATGTTGACATTCTGTTGCCCTGTGGGATTTCAGCTTTATACTCAGCCGAAATTGAAGAAAAGCCAAATAATGAATTGCACTAATATTATGTTACATTATCAGATCAGACTCGGGGCTTCTAAATTACACAGGGAACCACAACATTTTGTTAGTGTGGCCGGACTACGTGATAATTTGTGAGAAAGATTGTGATAACATTGTGTCAGGATCTCTGTGGCACGGTCCCCCCACCCTCCACCCACCCAGCCGTAGACTCAACACAGCTGAGTGGACCGGACACTGGAACATATACGAGGGCCGCTTAGAGGCGCAGGTACAAAAAGATTTGAAAATTTACGTGGGGACATTAATGTGGATGAACACTCAAGGCTAAGTGAGTCCTCTGATTTATGTAAAGCCCATGCAAGGAGCATGTCTCTCTCTAAACGGGAACATTCAAAGACAGTGAGGTGAACAGGGCCTGTTTCCAGCCTTAAAGGAGCACACAGCTCGCTCTGAATGGCCCAGACGCTGCCACGAGCGCTAACCTCATCGTGCCATTTTCCAGCCAATTTCTCTTCTTCTTTCAATTTTTTAAATTTCCAGGGCAAGGTTATACTAAAAATGAGTTCTTTGAAGATCGAGCTCAAAGCCTTGAATAATCTGACTAAGAGCGAGCGTCATGCCATGAATTTTATATCCACTCGGGGAGAGCAAATCTTCTCAGTGTTAACTTACTCCTGTCATCTAAATTAACTATTCCTTCAGGACGACCGAGCGGACTCCTGCACTACTGATGTGGCGTGAGGATAAGTTGGGCCCTTGGGGTTGGGGGGGGGTGGGGGTCTGTTTAGGGGGTGAACAACTGCAAAGGGAGCTGGATTTATAAAGAGATGATCACTTCATGTGTTGTTTGTACTCGGGCCATTTGAAATGTCAAATAATTCCAGTCCCTTTACTGTAACCGCTGGAAATTCATAATCCAATTAACCGTGTCCAATTTTAACCACATTTCCTTATGTGAGTCCGCCTTTTAAGTGCTATTCAAGATGGAAATCTGCTGCAGAAACAACTGTTGAGTGCATTAAATAATGTGCGGCGGGGAGAAGAAAAACACACAGACTGCTAAGCGCCACGCACTCCCTCTGTTCGTCGCCCTAACCCTTGCTTATATCACTGTATTGACATCTGTCATGTCATGGGTTCACTCAAAAAGAGATGATTGCCAGCTGCGATTCTCCAGCTCCCCTAACCCGGCTCCACAACAAGGACACACTGCCAGCTCTTTATTTTTAATCTGAAAGCCTCTCATTCACTCTATCTCCTCTTTTCCTCCCTCTCCCTATCTCTCTCTCTCTCTCTCTCTCTCTCGTTTCATCCCCGTGTCCTGACGTTAATCCAAATCTGGATTTCCAGATATTAAAAGGCCGACGGTCATGGCGTGTTTTGGAAAGAGGAAACTGGGGAATTGGGTCTTCCTGTGCGTCTCGATGGAGATAAAAACACTGGGGGATAAAGCGACGACCGGGCGAAGAACAAAGAGACTCCCATTCTGCTGCTGCTAATGATTTAGTGGAACAAACCGGTTCACCGTCAGTGGTCCAGAATACCCGAAGAACTGGTCATTGCATGAAGGAATGTTGCTTCTTCTTTTTTTTTTTTTTTTTAATAAAGCGGTCGGCTTTTTGGTATGATTTAAGGCCTCTCTTTGTGGGTGTGGATCACTGGCCGCAGAATGACTAGTGGGAGAACAAAAGATCTACAGCTGCTGAAGTCATAAGAGAAACCAGGTGCCAAATGTTGATGTTGGGAAATATCTACAGTGCAAATGTATCAGCCAAGAGCGAGCGAAGCCTTTGCTGGGGGAAAAGAGCTGGCCTGCAACAGAGACTCCCGGTCCAAATATCATATACATACCACTACCGCTAGCACATTAACATGCATGCGTGAACACACAAATCCGCACAGATTTCACAAGGACGTTGAGGGTGGAGAGTGGAAAAGGGGGCTGCTCCCCTCGGCGCTCCGAGGAGAGGAGTGGGAGATGTGTGAGAGACACGGTGCTGACTGGCCCAGACGACACAGGCTCGGGCTGGAGTGCGATGCGGTGGTCTATATTTATTCTCAGGTCTGCTAAATGAGGTCACTCAGGTGGTCCTGCTGAATACATTCCCCATCTCCATCATGAATCATCTGCTGCTTATTATTCCTGTCCAGCCCGTGGGGGCTTGCTTTCATACGGCGCGATGGCGATGTGTGTCCGTGCGTGCGTGCGTGCGTGCGTGCGTGCGTGTGTGTGTGTGTGTACGCGCGTGCTCCCGTGTGCGACATCTGCCCAAAGCACCGAACGATGGGGATAGATACAGCCCATGTGACAGACAGAGAGCAGGTTGTTTAATGAGAAAGTGGATGAGAGGTGACATTCATTGGCTACCTTTCACACACCGCCTCCCCTCCCCTCCCCTCCCCCCCTCCCTCCCTCCCTCCCCTCGTTCTCCCACTGCATTCAGACTTCCACTCAGACGAGCCCGAGCAGGCAGACGAGGTAGTCACAGTAACCACCGGCAATGATGGCTACATTTTCAAAACAAACAAACAAAAAAGAAAAGAAAAAAAAAGCTAAATACATAAAGCACGATCTGATCACTCACACTTAGCATCAAGGACAAAAAAAAAACAGCGGCACAAAGAGCCGTTTCATCCATTCGAGAGGGAAAAGCAGGGAGCTGAACACAGCAGTGTCAGGGACGTGTGTGTGTGTGTGTGTGTGTGTGTCTGTATCAAACAGAGCGTCACAACAGAAAATGGCTATTTTTCTCATACCTGCGATATTGCTATCTCGCTTTTTGTTTACATTAGCGAACCGGAGTTGAGGCGGGGAGAAGGAGAGGAGAGCCTATTTGCACAAAATATTTCACTCCTGAATGAGCACAGAGAGGGTTAGATTAGGTTTATGGGCCTGATTCCAGAGATAACCCTTCCCTGGCAGATCTGGCATGCAAGCACAAACACACACACACACACACACACACACACACACACACACACACACACACACACACACACACACAAACATACAGAGTGAGGCTGGCAGACTGGAATAATTCTCGGGGATCTAGATGTTTGCACTTTGAACCTTTTCTAATCCTGAGTATAAGGGCATGGCTAAAGCCTGATTATGGCAGAATGAAATGGATCTAAATAGATGTCCCAGCCCATCAGCCCTTCATTTCTTTGTCCTAGAAATAGAAATGGAAATCAGTAATCAACCTCCAACCCCTCGCTCGCTCGCCGTCTCTCTCCCACGTAGCCTCCTGCGCAGGTTTGGCATGGGCAAAGAAAATTCATTCAGACTTCTCATATCATCTCAGATGAATTAGGGGCTCTCGGCTCGGCCAGTGTTTTCTTCTCCTGTTTCTTTTCAATAATAAAACCTGGCAGACAATATAAAATTGTCATATCTTTGACAGCGGGGCCGCACATTCTTCACAGTATTTTGAAAATCCGAGATTGAATTTAGGTCGGAATGAGTGTGGTTTGCAGTAATGTGCATGGACGCAGCTGATTTTCTCATCTTCATGTTCAACAACGGGGCTTTTTTTTTTCCATTTAGCTCTTGCAAAGCATTATCACATTGCGGCTCTGATGTCGTGGCGTGCTGCCTGTTCAAGGAGCTCCTGCGCTGCATGTATATTAAGTAGGTATCAGCATTAGTGTCGAGGTTTAAGGTGGTGAGTGGCCCACTGTGCACAACTGTTGCTCTGCTCACTGCTCCAGTATACAGCCAGAGGGGGAGCTACTCTCCTGCACCCTGATTAGACTCCTCTCCCACGCACACACACGTACACACACACACACACACAGACACACAGAAGCAACAGGACACACAGCTGCACACACACACACACAAGCACAACCACACTTGTAATGGTCGCGAAAAAAATATACAGACATGTAAGCACTTGGGCCCACCGAGGCAAACACACACTGAAGCACACACTGACGTGTGCACACACACACACACACACACACACACACACACACACACACACACACGCACACACACACACACGTGCACGGACACATTGGCTGCCTGTGTAGCCAGAAGATCAGGCAGGACTTAAGAGCTCCTCCGGCACCAAAATTACAGGGTTCCTCTGAATCCTTCCAGCAGAGAGCACTATGGGATAGCACGGGGT
>JARJLU010003025.1:0-16775 GCA_030272975.1 Sparidentex hasta | reverse complement strand
TGTGTGTGTGTGTGTGTGTGTGTGTGAGGGATTCTACCTCCGTTGTCTGTCCTCTTGAGGGCTCCGTCTTTGTGGGGACACAGCTCACATCTCTGCAAGGAAAGAGGAATCACCAGATCAGAAACAACCAACCTCATCTACTTACAGAATGAGGCAAACACACAAGCATGACAAAGATGACAGTATAGGAGATGAACTGGCGAGTTATCCTCACTGGAGCACGAGGGCAGAAACGCTCCAGCGTCGTCGTGTGTGTGTCTGCAATTGCCAGTTGTCATGCGATTATTTCTGCTGCTCTGAGCCTCAACTCACAAATAAGCTGGTGTTGCTCATCTTAAGGCCTCAGTTACAAGTTACAAAGAGAACGATGTGTGTGTGATCTGTAACGGACCAGAAAGACTTGTTGTGTTGAAGTTCACGCCTCACAAACAAGACAGTTCTTCTGTGCTCCTCCTTTATTCACTATGAAATTCTGTTCAGGAAAGCGCATGATTAAATGTCTTTATCGCCTCTTCAATCCAAAACGTGTCTAAATCTGCACTTTATCTGCTGATTTACTGTTCAAATGCTTTCGGTGTAAATACCCTTCGCTTATGAGCCTTCATTAGACAAAACAGAATCACAAGACACCAGCTCTACTGGTCAACTCAATTCAGACAACTCAATTCAGGTTAAGCAGCTGATGCATTAATTGGTAAATTTGAGTAAAATAAGGGTTCTTGGTCAATATTTATCTCATCCCTTTAAAAAAATGATGGGTTGAGAATTTTACTTGATCTCATGCACCTTTCATTTTCCTGATGTCAATCAGGAAATTTCTCATAATTACAAGCTAACTTTCCGCATAATTTCATTACTCGTGAATATAGATAAATACATGGGGACCAATTTCCTACTATTTTATACGAGAATATTTAATTATCTTTAAAGGACCATCTTCCCCATGTTGTCTGTCTGGAATGCTGGGTAAACATGTTTGTACACAGATTCCTTCGAGGTGAAGGAAGTCTGGCTGTTGAGCCCCTCAGGCATCAGCTTCAATGTAAAGAAATTTGTACACTTAACAGCTATAAAATGTTTGAAATGTTTACATGCACAGAAGCGACCTTGTTTTTGTCAAATATCTGCCCTTAACTCATTTCTCGAATGCCATGTAAATTCATCAGATGTTGTTTCAAGGAAAACTTGGTTGTCCCGCTAAATTCTGCCATGTGCATACACATGCATACAGCCAGTAGGCAGATCATTCCTAGCACCTGTATCAACAGCCACGTAAGTAAATCTTACCCTGACAAAATCTCGACAGCCTCTTAGATGTTTGCAGAGGTCGTATTAAGTTTAAACTCAACAAGCCTCACCAGTTTGGGGTTTTTGTGCCAAGTTTGAGTAAATAAAAAACATATAAATATGGTGACATGATTCAGAGATCTGTGGAGAGCATTGATAGTTAGAAATGCAGTTCTTTCCAGGCCCCATGTTCCTGGGCTGTAACATCTTCATATGCGGATGCAGAATTAAGAGTGTAACGTTTGCATGCTATAGTGGCTGGCAACCCATGATAATCTTTTATAGAGCATTTCGATCTGGATTCAAAACCATTTGGTGAGATATGATGGTAACTGGTACAGAAAATACAGATCGTGGAGGTTCAGGCGGGCTAATTTCAAAAGACATGCCATAGAAAATCCTGCCGGGGGAGGCTGTTTCTCCACAAAAAGTGGCAGTAAAGGGGCAGCTATGTGAAAATCTCTGATATAATTCTCTGTTTACAATGCATTTGATAGAGTAGCTTCTGCCAAGCTGTATAGAAATAGAATAAAGATAGACATGGTGGGCTAAACAACACACACAGGCTTTCAAGTCTCAAACACAAATCATGCTACTGGTCTATGATTATTCAATACAATACATGTCCTTGATCTGTGAGGTGCCTTCTGTTAAGTGTAACGTCATCTTCTTAAACACCTGGACTATTGCACTGCCGTAACGCACATACATCCAGTAATACTTGCAGTATGGCCAGGCAATACACCAATATCTTTATTTGGGTATTTGATTGTATTAATTTATATTTTAAAATGGAAACAGACAGTTTTTCTGTTGCGTTTCCAAGTGGTATCATTTTTGCCAGCACTGTTGCAAAGACAAATGCACTGTTCTCCCTTTCCTCAGAGCGGCGACTTCCAACAAGACCGGACACAAAACACAAGTTTTTCATTCATTTAGTATATAGCCCTTTTTAGATAGAAAAGATGACACATTTGCCTCAAGTTAAGGCCGGTCTTACAGGCGTAAACCTGACATGATGCGAAGCACGAAGTTGGGCTGTGAACAGTGACAATGAATTTGACTTCAAAATAAGAGCTTTACATTGCACCTCATTTGAGTTTAGAACTGGGTTTTTAGCGGTGGGCTTTTAATTTGAAAGTTCCTAGCTTGCCACTACAACAACAAGCAGACACAAGCAGCTACAGAGACCGAGGAGACGTTGCATCTCCTGGATCTCAGCGGCTGTCCAGTTGCTCATCTTAATGTCCACGGATGAAGAGATGGACTGACTGCTGCGATCAGCAGTTTCTTGGTTTTAAAACTCCCTAGCTGTGGGTCGCACAATAGCACGGGTCATCAACACCCCTGCCCATGTCACGCAGGGGCCGGCACATTGACGCCTCGGATTTAGATAGCAGGCGAGGCAGAAATAACTGTACCCTCCGAGGCGGCAAACTGGCGGACCAAAACAGACCCCAAAGTCCTCTGTCTAAAACACCGGACCTAGCCGCCAAAAGGATGGGTAAATTGGCGGCTTGCTGCCCAATATAAAAACGGCTTATAACAGAGACATATAAGCAGATCCAGGACAGTTATAGGGAACCGATCTAATGTCGATGATACCAGAATTGTAAAGTGATTACGATCAGCAGTTACCTCATTATGTGACCATACAGTAAAAACTTGATTATTGTCTGTTTAAATATTAAACAAAGAGGTCAGCTTAACTGACAATATACTAGTTCTTTACCTTCAACTTACAAATCTGACACAAGCACTGATTGCACAGATAATGGCTGGGGGAAAATGACACCATCCACATATGGATTGGTTCCCTATAAACCTCACTTTTACTACACTATTCAGCCTTCCATCAAGATTTTTCCAGAAAAAAGAAGGTTTATTCATTGCATAGCAGAAGCTCGACTGACTCACGACAAGTGGCATAGTTTTCCCTGATCGTTCACCCAGATAATGTCGGGATAACTTGGATAACCATGGAAACTCTGCACTGCAAAAGATAAAGAATCCCTCTGACAGAGGAGGTAAAGGAGGAGAGGGGGAGAGTGAGAGAAACTGGGGAAAAACAAGAGTGGACAGACAACTAAAATATTCAGAAACAGTGGACGGATCACGTTCAGAACCAACTTCCCAGAGATGTTCTGTTGACGATTATTAGGTGTTGTGCTTCCTTGAACGGTAATGACTGGGACTGAACAGGGCTGCCAACAGTGGGACTCTAAAGACTTTAAAGTGAAACTCTCACCAGAACGCAACCTAGGCTTTTATTGTCAATGTGTATGAGTCAAACCTTCTTGTAAAAGCATAATTACGACGAAAGAGGCACTTTTAAGATTGACCGTATTTTCGTTTTCAGCTCAAACTCATTTTCAATGGGAGTGCATGGGGCACTTTTACGCTAGCATCAAAATACAGTTTTTACATCTATTTTTTAAAACACAACACAAGAAGGCTTGACACAACATGAAACTTTGCTTGTAGTATCACCAGGGTCTCTACACATGGCACAACTGAATCATATACACTCGACCCAGACATGTCAATCCCCCAGTACGTCTGGGCTGCCATGAGCCTCTGAGTTGAGTCAACGTGAGTTGCTGAAAAACTTTTCTTTTTAGCAAGCTCTATGCAGACAAACAATGTTCTAAATGCTTGTGTTCATGTGTAGAGATCCTGGGGATACTACGAGCAAAGTTTCATGTTGTGTCGAGCCTTCTTAGTGTTTTAAAAATAGTGATTTTGATGCTAGCTTAGATGTGACATAGACCTCTCTTTGAAAATGAGTTTGAGCCGAAAACGAAAATACGGTCAATCTTACAAGTGCTTCTTTTGTTGTAATTATGCTTTTACACGAAGGTTTGACTCATATACATTCACAAAAAAGCCTAGGTTGCATTTTGGCGAGAGTTTCACTTTAGCAAATATTACAGTGACTTCATCACGCATTGTGCTATTTCAACTGGTCTGCTACAAGCCCTCACCTGCCACTGCTTTCTTAGTTCATCTATAAATGAAAGCACTGTTCAAGGATTAGCATGAGTGCCATCTTTTTTTAAGAGACAGCCCTGTTATTCCAGGACTTCACTCATAAATGATGAATGGATAGTTGGATCGTGTGACTCACCACGCGGGCTGCTCTCTCCTGAGACTCGCACTTTCTGCAGAACCAAGGACCAGTGGGGACCTGCACGATGCCATAGCAGGCTGAGGAGAGATGGAGGGAGGGAATGAAAGTGAGTCATAACAACCACAGTAAAAGACTACAGAATTCACTAACACTATGATAATGAAACCACATCAAACTTGATGACAACTGATAAAATCTTAACAAATATCCCACTACCTTCAAACCTGCCAGAAGGCAAACTTGTGACTGTGCTGATTCGAATACAGAACTGAGCAGTTTTTTGATCTGACAGACTGCTGAACACACTGTTGTTGTTTTCATATCACGCTACCAACAGCTGACACACTTTGGAGTGCAAGAAAATATCTTAAGCCCATGGGACCATGGCAGAAACGGTGGCAATGCTTTATTATCAACACACGTAGTGATTAGTGATTATAGTTTGCTTTATGTTTATGTTGCTTTCAGACAGTTCATAATCTTTACCGTGTCTCCCCCACAAAATTACACGAAAAAGATCAAAACAATTATCAGATGCAAAAACTTTATTTTGGTAGGTAGAGGTTATATTAAAGCGTTCTCACAAGGTCAGATAAGACTCGGTCACTATTTGTGTCTCTTCACTTTCATACATTCTATAACATTCTGTCAGTTCTCAATAATGACACTGTGCTAGCCAACAATATGATTTACATCATGGACTTTAACTTCAAAACACACATAATTCTGTGAGTTATAACTCGATTTCATTGATGCTGATGCGACTCAGACTTGAGGATGCAGTGCACCATACGGTCAGTGCTACTCTAGATGTGGCAGCACTACCCGTAAATAGCCTACCTCTACACATTTTCAGATTATGTCTGATCTGACCAGAGCCCATAATCCAATAATATAAAGAGCTATAATCCAGATTCCTGAGAACAAAACATCCAAAGGTGAAAAAGTTCAACTGAAGATACGGGTGACCAGATTTACAGACGAATCATCAAGTCCTGGTTGATTAGGACATTCTGAACCAACGCCTGATTGATTTTAATAATAATGGCTTGCTGATCCAATCACTACAATTTTTTTATTTGTTGCCACGCTAACCCATGCCACATTAATTGTACAGTTTGAACACTTTGCTGTTATTTTAAGCATTTTTCTTAGATTCAAAGGAGCGCTCAAACACACAAGAGACATGTTGTTACTCATCATAGATTTGTTATCGAACGTTTGAGACTGTGCTTGTTTCTGGAAGTCTATTACATCCTGCGTAGCATGCAGCCATACTCGAGGTAAGTACTCATACCCAAGCCCTTCCTAAACTGCATAGTATATATAATAATCCTGTTTTGAGTATGTACATACACATAAGAAAAATAAAAAATTAAAGGTTAAATTCTCCACTAATTTTCAACATTTTAGTGTGTTTAAAAGTCTTTGTGAGTACTATTACATACATGTAACCTGATAATTTTCCTCCAGTGATGTCACTCAGCAGCTAAGTTGCAGGTTGTGGGTATTATAGGCATTAATGAGCAGAATAAAAACTGCAATAGGTCTGTTTCTTCTGTACCTATTTTGAGCATTTGTGTTGTGTTGAACTGTCCATAATAGTGTGAGAGGAGAGCAATGCTAGAGTCTACACTTCTAGCATTGCACTCCTGTAACGCTGTGTTACCAAAACTCGATGCCTACATTACCCACAATGAAACAAAGCCACTGAGTGACATCGCTGGGGGCAGTTTATCAGATTATGTGGCGCATCCTCTGTAGCCACAAAATGCTTTTTACAACTTTTTCGCATATGCCGTATTACTCTCAAACATTTGGACACACATTAATGTGTCAAATTGGTGGAGTTACCCTTTAAGTATACTTCTGAAAGCCATGATTTTGACTAAAATAATTTTTTACTCATTTGACTCTAGGGTTTCAGCACTATAGCAATTTCACAGTCTACAATGGCATTAAAATTAACTGTTATCATACAGTGTATATCTGCTTATCACCAGTGCTGAATTCTATGATATTTGTGTGATAAAAAAATGTGACTTTAGATCACGTTTCACATCTGCCGGGACACATTTTTTGAAATGATACATATATAAAGCACTTGTTCTTTATTCCTATAACATACTCTTTAACTGAACATTAAAACAATAACAATAATTGTGTAACATCCTGATGCCAAGAAACCACGACATTTTCTGAGAGACTACCTTACCATGAAAATCTCATACTACTGCAACTCTTGTAGACACTGTTGACTGTCTCTAGTTAATACTATCTGTCAAATATGTTTAATTTAAAAAGAAGCTGTCATAACTGTGGTTCTGTTGCAGATCTGGACAAGGTAACGTATGATATGACAGAGTGCCGTTTCTTATCTGAATCAATATCCTGTGTATTCTTATCTAATACAGTGCAGCTCGTCTGCTACCAATAATTCACTCAAGGAGGAAGATGTGGCTTTCATGTCACCCACCCATCATCCCCATTATGTGTCTCTGCGAGACATTACACATGAAATAAAGTACGCCATGTGCTCCATGGTCAGTTATTGAAGCAGAGACATTTAACCAGACCACATTTGGGAAGTGACTTGATGTTTAACAGCAGGTTTGTGTTTTGATATGCATTTTATCTGTCGTCTGATAACCAAAACATTCAACAGCTTCAAGTGTTTAGTGACACTTTGTACTGAAGCTTCAAATGCTCTGCTTTTATTATGGACAGACCTTGTGATGATACAATACAGTTGTGATTCCTGGTAGTGTACGTTTGATACTAAGTATAACAAAGCCCAGACAAATAGCATTCCATGCTCACTCACTATGCTCAGTGTGACAGTTTCTCTCTACAGTACTTTACAACACCATACAACCTTGATGTGGAATACTGCGAGATTTAAAACAACCCTGTCTCTGATTAGAAAACACGAAGTCCTATCACCATTTTCACAGTCTAAGTTTAGTTTCTGTAACTTTAAACCAGCAAAGACAAATCATTTGACAACATCTGAATGTTGAAATGTAGCAAACACTTTTTCTGTTCTTCTACAGAAGTGCTCCTGTCTGGCCTATTAACCATCCAATCACTGACAAGTTGTTACAAACAAACCCATGCTCCAAGTGCACACTCTAACACCTACTGTGTTTGCTAAATGTGCACATGGCCAGCTGTTGACTTTGTAAACAGTGGACGTCATCATCTGAGTCATCCAGGGTGAGCACTGGTTTGGCAGCACAACATCACTGTCACTGTCCCGGCAGCTAATATATAGCCATTTGTACTCATTGTTTTGCTGGATGCACCGTTCAAAGTATAGGATTCAAACATTAAAAAAGCAGAGTTTGATGAAGTTCCACATCCTTATCGATTGCAGGATGGAGTTTTGTTAAGTATACAGTGGGACGGTCCACATATTTTGAAGTTTCCCTCGTTCCATATGTCCCACTTGACAGCTTCTGACAGGCTTATAAAATAGTAGCACAACTCGCAGCCAGGAGCGTGTTCATGAGGTAGCTGCCAACTATCACCCTTGGCGGATTAAACAGCCTAAATGAACTTCTCAGCCGAATCAGCGGACTGCCCCGCTGCATTAGTCGAGCCTGACCTCAGCCTGGCCTTGGTGAGGGCAGGCGGAGGAGGTGGCTCCACACGGAGCGCTCCATAACCTTGCAACAACACAACGCTAACTAGCCTGCAAGCTAACTACTAGCCGAGCTAACGGCACAGCTTACCTTGATGCACTGCGACGTTGCAGCCGTGTCCGTCGCAGTAGACTAGCGGGTTTTCCGCCCAGCCTCTCTCGTCTGAGCAAACACAGCAACCGCCGATCATCTCCTTCATATTACTCGTCGAGAACTCGTCGTCCGCCGCCAGACAACGCTCGCCGGAGACCATCTACGAAGAAAGCGGACATGCGGAAAGAATACGATGCACGAATAAACACAAAACCTTCGCCGAACACGCCCCTCTTTCCCCCACTACGGCACTTTAGGTCCCACTCGATCGAAATGTCATGTTTTAAACGTGTTTACGTCCCCTTTCGACACCGTATTTTTCACCAAAACATCCACTTCACGGCGCGACGGAGAGGAGAAGAGGGGGGACTTCGTAGAGAACAGGAAATGCGTAATGACGCAAGGCGCGTGTGTGTGCGTGCCCTCTGACAGGAAGTGAAATACGGATGTGATTGGATCGCCGAGAGCAACGTTCCATTTTGGTTCCACATGGCCTAGATGGGCTGAAACTTTGTAGTTAAGAGGCTTAACTTTACTCGATTCACTGTCAACAGTGTAGCAACATGGAGGTAGGCAAAGATGTGTCGTATTACTGACAGAGACCTACCAAGCTCAGCAGCTATTGCAAGCACCATGTTTAGGAAACAGATGTGTGTTTACTAGGCCATGTGTTATTTAAAACAGATTTGAGATTTTACCACGTGTTTGTTTGTTGCAAGGGCTGTAACTCCTCAAGTACTGAGGTGGACTGAGTGGACCAAGATACATTTGAAATGCGTAGAGAACAGCTGCATTAAAAACAAATGTGAATATTTTCTGTGCAAGATTAAAAATCAGACACTTTGCGTTCAGTGTGAAGATTGTGTGTGAAAATTTAACAAGAAAAGCTGAATTTAAAGTAGAAATCATTACTTGATCAGTGCACTGGTTGATCAAAAATGACTTGGCTATTAGTTTGACAAATTATAAATCATTGATCTGGATTATACAACTATGTGGATTTGCTGTTTTTAAATTATAATGTTTTATATTCTAATGAATTATCTTTATGATAAATATATCTGCTTGGGTTCTGGAAAATGTGTCATTCACATTTTCTGTTCTGATAATTATTTTTAAAAATCAAATTAAAAACTGTTAAGTGTGGGGACCCTTTGCTTAACCATTAACTGATAAATCAAAAAACGAAATAAATAAATAAGCACAACAGTCAATAATGAAGATAATCGTTACTTGCAGGCCTGGAAAAAACACACTTACCACACTTACACCAGGGTTGCAATGGTATGATGTTTATATGGTGTAATAAGCATATCAGACAGCCTCACTGTTTCATTGTGTCATGGTCCTACACAATTTTATTTGCTAAAATTGTAAATTACAAGTGTCCTGCAGAGAATAAAAATGGAGGGGATTTTTGGTTGAAATGCTTTATTATTATGTTCTGACAGACATGAAATTTAAAACAATTTTAAACTTAAAACTTGTTTTATTTATAACACTACCACAGTGGAATTTAATACCTTTAAATAAACATACTATGTATGAAAATCATGATTTTTTTTTTTTTTATTCCACAGTGCAACCCTTACTTACCACACATCAGTTGTTACACTACTTGTACCTTACTTTGTGTTTTTCCCACATTTAAGATTTCATGTATGCTGTGTGCGGCCACTGAGATCACTGTCACATCACTTACTGCCACTCTATAGTCTGACGGTGCACATTTGTAATTAGGCTATATAGGCTGCTTATACACATCCATGCATACATCCTTAAAAGTTAGGCTTGTGGGTGTTTTATTATGTTTTATTGCATCTTCCTAAACATGTTTAAAACAACATGACAATAGTTAGATGACAAAAAAACTGCACATTCAAATTATTTTTGTAAACAAAATTATAGCTGATACATATAACAAATTTGAATAAATGTGTATATACCTACACCTCTTGAAAAAATCTGCGGCTTGGGTTGGGACTCTTAATTTTTAAGTAACTAAAACATTTCATGTTTGTCACCTTTGCCATTTCATTATGATTGTAAATAGTAAAGGTATAGACCCAGTCAGCATAAAGCTACTACACTGCATACTGCTATTTGGAAATCTTTTCATTGTGAAGATGAATACCTTTTATCTTTCAAAAAATATGAACTAGGCTTTGAGAATTGTACACCAGGCTGCATATCAGACCTGTCAATGTACAGTTTTGTTTTGACAGCATCCCCATGCTGTTGCCAAGGATGCTCCAGAACACACACACACACACACACACACACACACACACACACACACGCGTACTCCAAGCACTCAGCTGCTGCTTGCATCACCGATTCCTCTGAGCGAGCTCCCGCTCTTGGTTTCCAGAGAAACGTAATGACTTGCCAATAATGCGCAAGAGCACACGAGCGTCCTCCGTGTAATATGGTGAGCGAGAGGTCCCTGGGAGTGCCTGCCCATTGTTTGCTTTAATTTCAAATTGCTCAAATGCTCCAGTCGACACTGGGCACTGCACTAAAAGGGGGTGTGGGAGGGATGGGGAGCTAGGGGAAAAGGAGAAAAAAAAGTGAATTGTGTGTGGCAGGGGAAAACCTATTAGAGCTGGAGAGAACAAAGGGAGGCGAAGGAGGGGGTAGCGGTTGTGGAGGGGCCCATATAGCTACTGAAACACTGAAAATGGCAAATGATTTTTACAACTTGCACTTGATTAAGTCAAAGTCTGCTCAAATCATGTATAATGTTCCTCGGGCTGTCAGAGAAGAGATGTCTCCGAGACAGAAAATTGCAGTGACACTGTCTTCTTTCAAACACTGTGGGTGACCTCAAGGTATAGACGGTGTAGCAGTAAGAGCTTTTATAAAATTTCAGGTATTCTGTGATTATAACCCGGCTATGGCTGGATACTACGTCAGACCTTTGTTGCTCATTCTTTATTTCAGTTGTTGTTTGTGTGAGAATCGATAAACCCAACCACAGTCAGCTCTATGGTTTTGCTACATAAAAGATGTATATGGATGAGAAATTACTACAATGCAACACACTGAAGAAACATTCCCTATTTTTCTGCAATTTAAATGTAGCCTATAGAGCCGGATTTCTGTCATAGGCCACTGCCTCTGTCAGGGTTTTCAAGTTTTCTGCCTGTGTATTCAGCATAGTCTATGTCTCTTGCACATTATTGTAGTGAAGCTGGACCTTGGTGAGAGAGAGAGAGCACAGACATAAAAGAATGAGACAACATCTTAAAAAAAAAACCAACATATTTGACGGTGGTATTTCCCATTTCATTGATTTCACCGTTCACAAGCGTTAAAAGGGACTGTATAGACACAGTTTGTGGAAATAAAAGAGCTTAATTGGCTTTCCTGCGGTACGCTCATTCATATTCCCTCTTGTTCTTCTCGCTTTTGGTCTACATTTAATTGTCGGAGAGGTGACTTTGCAGCACTTGAGATTTTAAAAAGTCAGAAGGGCTCTCATGATTGGGTTCTGGGCATGTTTGCATAGGCTGAGAGAAGTTTTGTGGTCTCCCTGTGCAGAATGGGGAACGTGTAGAAGCACAGGGAAGAAAGGCAATAGTTGGGAAAAGCAGCCCCCACACCCACAGACTTATATGTAAGCCGCAGCTGAAATGGCATTGTGTTGAGGCATTGTATATACACAAATGTTGGACCTACTTAACCGCCTGCATGTTATTTATTTTGTTTAATGGTTGCTGCTCTTTATAGATTGCCTAACTCCACCTTGTGTGTTCTACTTGACCACTCTAAATTCTCCCAAAGACGCGGGACCGAGGAATGTTTGTTAGAAACATCACACAAGTAATAAACTCTGAATTCTTGTCCTTAAACATGCATCCCAAGTGTGTGTGTGTGTGTGTGTGTGTGTGTGTGTGTGTGTGTGTGTGTGTGTGTGTGTGTGTGTGTGTGTGTGTGAGCGTGTGTGCATTGCAGGGGAACTCCGCAGAAAACTAAAGCAGTCTGGGAGGAATGTTTTCACAGACTGAGCTCATAAGCTTCAACAAATGACTACTGACAGCTAAGTATAGGACTTTTATTTTGAAGCAATTGTGTTCCCAAACAGGCACCGCATGCCTGTTTTCAGATCAATTTATTAATGAGCGGTGTATTTCTCATGGGTGTCGTGTAGACCTCGCTAAACCAAATAAACAGCCTCACATTGTTTACGTTACGTTGAGCAAAATGTGTGTTGTTTGACTTATTTGATCAGCTTTTACACAGTGTGGCCTGGTGTGTACATTTAGCCTCACCATTTGTTCTTTAAAGGTGCACCAAGACATTTTAATCAGAAGAGATAGATTGATTTTCTTTTACTTTTGACTTGTTTTTTTTAATGCCTAAACACATTAAAATAAAATAAAAACTCTTTTTCTTTACGCACTGTTTCACTTTGTTTATATGTGGCAGACCCTGCCACCTTTCTAGCTTCACACATTAGACTAGAAAGGGGACCTTATGGTCCGATGAGAACAGGCTGTTTATTCTGTTATGGAAAAAACAAATATGTCACTTGCCGGATTGACATTGTAAATACTGATAATCTGAGTTTGAATTAACTCTCCAAAAACTACATTGTGGCCCTTTAAGACGATATAGATCAGTGGTCTAGTTAGCAGCACATGTGCCAGCTCCACATCTCTTCTGTCCATCTCACTGTTGCATGAATGCAGCTTATACAGTGAGTTCTAGTTAAGATTATTCACCTGCAGCAACCCCATACATGCATCATAAAATTTAAGGAAGCCTGGTGTTCATCAAGGCTGCAATTATAGGCTGTGTGTCTGCCTTTATAAGTTTTTTTATTTTTTTATCTCTATGTTATGGACATACTTGGGCTGCTTGTGTAGGTCTCCCTCATGTTTTATGACAGTTGATGGTTCATGTAATTTCTGCTGTTAAGCCACGCGCTTTTTTCCCCCATCCGTGTCATTTGATTGCAGACATTCAAACGATCACATTCAAATGGAAACGCCTGTGTTTTGCATCCCGGGTCGGATCTGTGAAAGAGTGTAATGTGGAGAGGAACCTGAAATGACCTGAATAGAGGGAAGCCAGCAGAGAGCCGTGTAACGCTCTCCCTATCAGTATTTACCTATAGTCTCCTCTCTCGTCGGCGAGTCTAACCTAGCACAGGGGCCTGCAGGAAGAAAAAAAAATAGTCCCAACACGGCGGGGTGAAAGGTGAAGAGAGCCCCTCCCCCCACCAGTGTCCGCACACACTTCAGGCTCGGATTGCATGTAAAATCACATTCTCCCGGGGTGGTTGGGGGGTGGAGAGGAATTCATTGTTTTGGCATGGGGCAGTGGGTTTGTGTCATAAAAGGTCCGTGCTCTTACAAGTGCCTGCGCCTCCTTGACCAAGTGTCTCCATAAAACTCAATGCACAAACAAATGACTCGGGTGCTGCGGGAGCGACACGTTTGGGTTTGATGAGTACTGTAGGAAAAAAAGTAGGAAGAGTTTGGGGTTTTTTCTGTTTGTTTTTTTGGAGGCTCTCCTGCACCGACATGATTTTACGCCGAGTGAGCTTATAAAAAATTAAATGAACCAGTTACATAGAGCTTGTTCAGGAAACTGGTTTCCGCATCGCGATTGCATGGTGTGTGTGTGTGTGTGTGTGTGTGTGTGTGCGTGCGTGCACTTTATTTTGCAAGATGGTTAAACTGAAGTGAGCTTCGTGGATTCATATTTATATTCCACGAGTCCACCACTGTCGAAATGTAGGTTACACTGCACTGGTAGTGTGTGTTCACCAGTCATGTGCGTGTGTCTGTGTGTGTGTGTGTAGGCAATGTCCTTACCGTAATCCGTCTATCTGCCCCATTAAGCCGGTCTTCCACAGTGAAGTAATGGAAAAATAGTAGGTAGCCTGAAACAACAGTCAGGATTCGCAACTAGGCTACCTCAACACTTTAAATCTGAAATATAGATTTTATTAATTAATTTAAATCACTGTTAGATATTCTTAATATGCTTCCAGGCTCCCCCAGCCATGCCACACACACCAAGCCTTCACAGGAGTGTATCAGTGTCCTGCAAGAGTTGGTCGTCTGAGGCTTTCCCCCCCCCGCTTTTCAGCAGGCTGTTGTAAGAAGCCTCCCCCGTGCACAAGCTCTCTCCCTCGGCCACTCGCTCTCGTCTCCTCACCTCCGGTCCCCCGGCCGACATCCCGTGCAGGCGCAGGAGAGAGAGGGAGAGAGTGGAATAAGTGGCCTGTGGCATCTGGTGTATCACGAATCTGCATAACAAAGAGTCCCCCGGTCTTAATTGGAAATACTCGAATATGTATATATGCGCAAGGTTTATTGTTATTCAGTAATTATTACAATATTATATTATTGTTTTTAGATGGCCCTCAATTCAGATCTTGGGATAACACTAGAGCTCTGGTTCATAAACAGTGATCATGCAGCCAGCATGGGGTGCTTACATGTCCGCAGCAGCGATGAATGAGGAACTTCACCGGCAGATGTTTCGGCAGATAAGACATCGTTGACTAGTTTAAAAGTATTTTATTTATTTATTTATTTTCTGAATTTTATTTTGACATGTTTTTTTAATTGCTCATGTTCTGGAAATTTAATAATAACGAAAATGGTAATAAAATAAAAAATGTTTGAAAATTCTCAGATCATCATGCAAACACAACGTGAGAGTTAAGACACTCCGTCAGTACGCTCATTCCTTAAAGTTATAAAATATATTTTGAGTTTCAAAGTCGTTGGTTTAAAGAGACACGTGACAACACTGGGTGAAAAAAGTTATGAGAAACTTGTTTATAGATCTCCACTGCAGTAACGTGACAAACGTCAAACAGCTGTGTGTAATCTCAGTATTGTGTATTTGTGTAACAGGACAACTACGCAAAGCGCACATGAAACAGGTCAGTGTGGATGTGGACCGAATTGGGTCAACAGAAGGTTTGTTCACATTTGGTCGAACTCGTCTATCTGAAGTGGAAACCCTCGGCTGCACTGCACCGTGTGATCCGGGGAAAGAATGAACAAGCGTCGGGTCGACCAAAGAAGAAACTCAGACTCCCGGAAGGTGCAGTGGTCAGGACGTAAGATGAAACAAGCCTCGACTATCTCTTCCTCTCTGCATCTCCCGGGCCGGGCACGGTGTGCACCACGGGCTCTGGGCTCTGGGAGTTATTCCCCCGGGGATCCGGACCTCAACAAGCTGCTGCCCCCTCCTCTCTCTTCACTCTGCTGCATCCGTGAAAACTCCACATGCCCCGTGTATTAATGCTGTCATACGGCATCAGCACGTGAAAGGCCAGTTTTGTTTTGTTTTTTGCACCAACCCAGCGCGACTACAGCTGAACAGCTCTTTGTATTTAAAGCGAAGAGAATGCAGGTCAGCTGACCAGTGGGTGACCCAGCAGTTAAACTGGAGTTAACTGATTGTGAGGTGATTGGGAAGCATGTAAGACAGAGACGAGATTCACACACACACACACACACACAGGCACACGCATACGCAGTGATCTCTGCTGGTGTCTCAACTGCGAACCCCGGCCGTCTACAAGTAACTTGTCTTATCGACTAAAATATAACCTACTTCATTAGTAGGAGGGGATTTTTTTCTCACTAGAGGCTGCTATAATTATAATATTTAATTATCTCCACGATTCTGCGCCGCGATACGCACAGCGGATGTAATGTAAGCTCATCATTTGGAAGCAAAAGGCTTAACCCGTACAGAGAGATAAACAGTTTTGGTCCACTACAAAGCGTAGTCCCTATAAATAGCATGACGTTTCAAGGTGCATCACTATGACCCTAATCCTTCAAATGCGTGCGCGTTAGGGCTACAGGTACCATAGTGTGTGGTCAACATCTAATCTACATACATACACCTAATTGATTCATACATACATACACATAATTGATTCACTTTTGCATTAGGGCTCATTCACATACTGTTTCCTTTATGTCGGTGTCGTCCAAGTCCACAATATTACAGATTATGCGCCACAGTCCATCATTGCGTGGTTCGTGTGGACACGGTCCAATCACATTGAAAGATTTAAGGAGCATCTATAATAACATAGCCTACATGTTTAAAACACACTGTTTGATGTAACACCGAGGTAACATCGCTGCTATTCGACGTACAGTCAATAATCTGTAAATAAGTAAAGGGGCTTAACGTTGAGAAGATGAGCATGCCCGGTCTCGAGTTTGGCCCCATCGCGCGCAGCGCTGCCGGTGAGGAGCGGGCCACAGGGGATTCACGTGTTTTATAGATAACAAAGAGGGAACATAACGCAGGGAAGATTGGGAAAATGCGGCTCAGGGGCGAAACACAATAGCGAGTCCAAACTAGCTTCCATAGGCCTATTGGTAATTCACACAATTAGCCTATATAATACACAGCGCAGTTACATTATTTGGACAGCGTTGTGGGTGGTGGCTGCAGCCTCTCTGCCTTCTGTGGAGGCCGTGCGCATCTCTGCGCGCACGTGCGTCTTTCAGAGTGTGTGCGTGTGTTTGTTTCCTGCTTCGTATGTGTGTGTACGTGCCAGCGTGTGCATGCTCCGTGAAAAGAATAGCAGTGTGATATTATATATATATATATATATATATATATAT
>JARJLU010003023.1:0-22457 GCA_030272975.1 Sparidentex hasta | reverse complement strand
AGAATACGTTTAATTTCAAGCGAGGGTCAAACCAGGTAGTCAGTCAGCGAGGCAAACAAATCCAAAGGGAGCAGGCAAGAGGGAGAGTCCAAAGTCCAGAAGGCAAGTCGAATCACAAGCAGGCAGGATCAGATTAAAAAAAAGACAGAACGCTGGAGAGCTAGGAAAAAACACTAGACAATCTGGCAAAGAACTGAGGGAACAGGCTCAGTATAAATACTGAGGGGGCTGATTAGCTGATGAGGAGCAGGTGAGTAAGGGGGTGGAGCAGATCAGGTGGATCAAACCAATGGGTAATGCAGAGCAGGGGGGAGAGGCAGGGTCTGAAATGACATGAGAGTAGTGAGGAGAAAACATGAAACGGACAGATGAAAAACTAAGGTCTGGCTGAAGTTGTGACAAACGGAGCTTTCCAAAGTCTGCAAAAATTCCCTTGATGATGTGATATGATGATGCCATCAATAACACCATTGACTTGCAATGTGGGAAGTGCATAAGCAAACGTTTTTGGAGCTTGAGCCACACTATGGACTAAAAATCAGTAAACGTCTACCTATGGTGATTCCATTTTTTTAATCCGGTACACTAACATTACAGGAGTGCAATAAAGAACCACATCATGATGTAGAACGAAGGTAACATGAGGTGAATGCGTGGTCACTGCACAATGATCTTGTGGAGGTGAGCATGGTCGATGCGGGGCTGTGTTCATCCCAGTGGCTAATCACTCTAATCACCCTATATGCAGTAGCATCCTGGACCTCGTATGGAGGAGGCATGGGAGATGCGCTGGAGAGAAGTTGAAATGAGACGCAGGAGCTGTGTTTGGCCCCGTTATCAGTAGCTAATATTGATAATTACAGATTCATGCAATAAAAGGCTTAAATCAACGACTGTGTGCGCTTTGTGACTGCCAAGACGACTCAGAGTAGCTCGAAACAGGGTACACTGGTGTCCAACTGGACTTGGTGGGCGAGCGCACAGAGACATGACAGAGCTTAAGCGAGAGCAGGCGGAGGCGCAGACCCAGCTGCTACAGTCGCTTCTGACTCAGTCGGGGACAGGGGCTACATTTACCCCTTCTCAATCACTCGCGGGCATCGCGCTCCATAAACTGGCGGCAGGGTTTTCTGGAGATGTTTGAACTGACGGCGGTGGTGTGCGGGTGGCTGGCTTTGGAGTGGGCCATGTGGCTGCTCCCTTCGTCGACGTCGAAGTGGGTGCGGTGCCACCAACCGCCAGACCTGACTGCCGCAGTTACCCTTGGGGAGGATCACCTGGCGGTCCAATACAAGGGCCAGCCGCCAGAGGCCCAGCCTCTGACTGCTGGCTGACTGACTCCGGCGGCCCGCCGGAGAGCCATACTGCTGCCCGTGTCCCCTGGTCCACACCATGCATTCATTCAACCCTTCCCTGCACACCACTCTAATCCTCCCTTTGCTTTCTCTCCATCCCAGTCTCCAGCCACTACGGGAGCTGCTCTCGAACCACAGGGGGTTTCTCAAGCACCAGGGCAGGAGCGCTGGAGCTGCTTATGGAGGTCTGCCAGGTGATCCAGATCGCTGGCCCCCCTACACCCTCCACCGGTCCAGGGGTGACATACAGGATTCCGGTAAGGATTCAAGGGGGTATACATCAAGCAATGGTGGATTCGGGCTGTTTGCAGTCTGCAATCCACTAAAACCTGGTTTGGCCCAGGGCTTTGGTGGAGGAATCCTCTGTGAATATAAGGTGTGTGCATGGGTATATTCACAGCTACCCTGCGGTGCCAGTGGAAAGACACTTCCATTTGGGTTATTCGGTGCCCCAGCCACCTTCTAGCACCTCATGGACTGGGTGCTACGCCCGCATGCTGCCTACTTGGATGATGTGATCGTCCAGAGTGGGCCGAGCATATGTAGCAGGTGGCCGCAGTGCTCGAGTCTCTCACAGACAAGCCCTCTATGGGGAGCCTCTCCTCCGCACACCTTTTTTGGTCTTGTTTCAGCAGGTGCAGGGGATGGCTCCCCAACCTAAGTTAGGAGGTGGAGGTATGTGGAGGTGAGCGAGTGGTCGAGGTTTGGCTGCAGGAGAGAGAGAGGTGGAGATTGCTCAGGGAGCAGCGCCAGGTGAGTGATTGGCATGGCTGGCACCGAGTTGTTATCGCTCTCTCCCTTTATATGCGTGCTGGACCTCAGATGGAGGAGGCATGGGAGATGCACCGGAGAGAGGTCAGACGCACAGGCCGCGTTCAGTCCCAGTGTCAGTAGCTAATATTGAAAAAATACAGATTCAAGCAATAAAAGCCTTTAATCAACAACTGTGTGTGCTTTGTGACTGCAGAGACTCAAAACAGGCTACAGACCAAATATAGACACACCAAAAAGGGTAATTTGGCATCTGTTTATCCCCAAACTCTACCTTCTGGCCTTTGCCCATTACATATGTAACGTTAATATGTCAACTTGGATTGTGGAATTAGCAAACTGCTGATGTTGTGATCCATTTTATTTGGGCTATAAAGCAAAGTCTTTTTATTTTCTTATTTTTTAAAGTAAGTAGCAAATAGCTCTGTATTACAATTGCAATTGAACGTTTGAAGTACACGTTGACTGCACAACTATGTCAACATTGTTTTCTCAGAAATCTCGATATCACTAAACCATTTTGTCTGTTACCAGGCAAGTGAGCACAGCAGTGAGCTGGGAAAAGGAAGGTTCTATAGGGATACATTTCCATTATAGAATAAATGATTGAATAAACTCTTCTTTTATCCTGTTTTGTTGTTATTTACGACTTTTGAGTGCAACAGAAATTACACAATTGTCATAACAACAGTGGTACCTCCAACAATAGGCAGATTTTGTTGACAGACGTTCACTCTTCTCAACTCTTAGCAAGAGGGCAAACAATGATGTTTACAAAAGTGTCCAAAACTATTCCTGTAACAAAGGTACAAAGTGTGCCATTGAATTAAGTGTTTTAAATGGGTCAAGCACAGCAAACATAAACTGAGATAAGGGATTGAATTCAGCCTTACCCGAACAGACAACACCAGCATCTTCACCATGGCCACAGTTATTTTGCCCAAATGGTCTGTGTTCACACTTGAGGAGAGACGATTCATGACCAGTACACTGCACATCATCCAGCCAGATTTCCTCCTTTCCTTCTCCAAAAAAAGCTCCTTTCTTGGCCTCAAGAACTGTCCCGCAGTCTAACTCTCTACACACCACCTCAGCGTTGGCAGTGCTCCACTGATCGTCACACACCGTTCCCCATATGTCAGAGTGGTATACCTCCACTCGACCCGAACAACGTGAAGGACCAACCACCTTGACTTTGTCACATTCTGGAATTGGGAAAAAGAAAAGCGCAATAGCTGTAGGTTGTGTCACCATTAACTCAGTAAAAGAAAGTCCCTTTCATTATATTTTGGTGTAGAAATCAGAATATATGTGTGAATATGTGTTTTCAACATTTTACTGACTGACCTGTAAGCACTGATAGGCTCAGTAGACCTGCTGCAGAAAAAATATGGTAAAATGTTCTAATTAAGCCTGATAACCCAGAGATTTATAATGAATATCTAAACAATCTTGTCCAATAGTACAGAGCATTCAATGCAGTCAATGAAAGCAACTCTCCATAATAAAGGCTATTTTCTTTTTACACACTGAGATTTTCATTTCTGTATCTGTGATTGCAACCAAACTCTTTGACTTTGCTGTGATTATATATTTTTATTTTCAAGTTGGGGAAAAATGTGAAATGGCGAAAGTGAAACACTGAAACTCACCTAATGACAAATAAACAAAATGTCGTTTTCCAGCATAAAGGAAGATCATATTGTGTCTTCAAAGTGGGTCAAATGCTGTAGAGGTAAAGTAAGATAGAAATAAGCATTGTTACTCTTCATTTAAAGAAATAAATAAATGGTGGTGTCTATCGTTTACAGAGCAATGAGAAAAACTTGATTTCTGGAAACCATGCAATATTTGTCTTTACCAAAATCAGCGACGGTGTCTAAGTCCCCCTCTTACCTTTTAAATTCAACCAGTCTGATTGCTGCTATGAACATGACATCACAGTTCAAACTAAAATAATATCACATCTAAAACATCCAAAGGATAGAAGTCCTGTGTACGGATCCAGTGATTATTATCAATTAAAGGGGCTGCCTGGACTTGGACTGCAATCTGGACATATGTTGACATTTGGATCAATCATTAAACACTGGGGATGAGAGGAGATTAAATTGTTACTCAATATCTACTTACTATTTAAAAAAGATATTACTTACAGGAGGAAAATCCAGCCACAAATAACATAATGCTGGAACTGGAACGCTAGAAACCCTGATTAGGAGACATTACAAATAATCTGCTGTGAAAACTAAAAGAGAAATGTAGTTCAATAAGAGAAACCAGTGGCGTTCAACAGCCTTTCAAAACATAGGACACTTTGGTATCATTTGCAACAATAACCATACAAATATTAACAGTGGCAATACATTTATAAGCACTTTTCAAACTGAAATAAATGTAATAAACCCATATGAACAAATTAGCTGCATTCACATTGGCATCTTCATTGCAAAGCATTTCATCATATCATACATCTGTTAAGCCTCTGTCTGTCTGCAATTTTCTTGTTTGTTGTGATACATAAACACCAATAAAAATTGTTACTTTTTGTTTGTTTTTTTTTAATGGAGGTTGACCACTGACTCCCACTGCCAAACCTAAACATCTGTCCCCTCCCACCTGTGATCATTATTCATTATATACACAGTATATGCAGTAATTTTATGTTGAATTAGTACAAAGCAAAGCCATTCCTAACCCTTTCTTTGAATTTCAATCAAGTGGACGGATCTGGGCTAATTCAATGTGCTGTTTATTTGCTTCATCTCCCCAACAACACAAGAAGATATGCCTCCACGGAAGATATGACTTAACATGAGAAAACAAATCTAAGTCACTAAAGAAAATGTGTTTCAGTCTTGGCTTCTCCATTTCGATAAATAATCCATTTATTTAGTAAAGTAATCAATAGTATCTGCCCATGTGAAGTCGGGAGGGATGGTTACTTGTAAAATGAGATGTCTGCATCTACACTGTGTTTCTTCTTCTAGTAGTTATCATGAAATGAGGAGGGGACATTGAAGAGGGACAGCAAGTGGATCCATGTGGATCAAGTAAAGCACCATCAGCTTTGTGAGGATGTTCCTTATCGGGCCATTTGGAAAGCAGTGTCATTACAGTTCATGGTACAGTGTGTCTATAAAATGGTGCTTTCTGCCATGAATTATGCGTCATTGATACGTGATTCTTATGTTAAAAAAATGAACAAATACTTGGCCTACATTTTAAAATAAATGCATACAACAGTAAATAAATGTTGTTTATAGTTGTGCCCTGTGCTTGCTGTTTATCTTTCCACAGATATCAGCAAGTCCAAGAACGATGTAGCAGAGCAACTGGTATGAGGAGGTTTAATTTAATTTAATTTTTTTTATTTTTTTATTTTTTAATTCAATTTCAAACTATTGATGGCCCTACCTCATTGTTTCACTCAATGCACTCTTTATGTACAAAATAAACTTGTGTATGAATTTAATGTAAATAAAATTAATGTATTTAATGTTTAAATATCATTTGTTTTCATTATTCAATGTGCCTCTCTGATTAAACACTGGCCCCCACCTTGCCCCCCCGGTAAAATTTGTCTAGAACCGCCACTGCACATATATGACATTATATAATTTCTTTGGTTTATATATGATGATCTGTTATTATTTACGTTTTACACTCACTCAACTCTTTTGGACTGGAATTGAACATCACAATTAAACTAGCTACTCATTCACTCCTCCGGATAAGAACTTTGAAATATTCGAGCGTTACTCATCTTTCAAATCCCACTAAACTTTTCAAAATATTCGACTTTCTTATTCGACTAAGTCTTATCTTAGTTATAATGGAAGTCAATAAATATTGCTATAGATTTATTATAGCTATTAATAATGCCTGACACCAGGTAAGATTCTGTCAGATAACTCATAAAATTGAAACGCTTTTGTGGTAGAGGATGAATTGATGGGTCTCACAGCCAGGGGAAAAAGGCTGCTTTATGGTCTTTACAGTACCTCATCACCAGGCAACCCGCAAACAGCTTGGATTAAGAAAAGAAAAATAGCATTTGTCACTCGCGTTCAGAAATAAAAACACCAAATGATAAGGTAAGAAAAAACACATTTATTCAAGCGCACTCACTTACACCAAAAAAAGCAGATTATCATGTAACACAAAGACAATATAATCAGTATCTTCCTGCAGATCAACAGTCTAAACTTAGTGATTATCAGAATCTCACAGGAACAAACAAAATCACTGCAGGAACAAGTAACAATAAATGTTACAAGCACACATTTGCCCATTTATACAAGCATCGTGTATGCTACTATTCAAATCTCTTTTTCACCATATAATTTGATATAGCAGGTCACACAGCATTTATTTGAGTTCCTGTAAAGTTGGTAGATTTCTGAATTATTTGTTTACATAGAAAAAGGTGGGAACAACACATTAACAGGTCCCTAGTGTTCCTGTGGTCTAGCTTAAAGAAAAAAAGGCCCACCAGCTAAAAAAAACTTGTTTCCTCCAAGGTTGTATTAGTACGCAGTGACATCACTTCTTGGTGTACAGGTGTGACAGACCTGAAACTTGCTCTTTGAATTTCGTGAAATCGCATCTTTTCTTGAGTCATTCTGCCATCACGAGAGAACGAGTGGATCGAGCTCGTAACACACTCTCCCGGCCAGGTCTTCAGGGACCCTCTCAACAAAGTTATCCAAATCAGCGTCAGCCTTCTTCTCTACTGGGCTGCGACTGTACACATTCTCATTCACTTGGGTAGTGCGAGTACTGAGGGAGATAAGGAAAGAGACAATGCAATCACTGGGGTGTCGTTCAAGTTGTTTGATGTAAAATAGAATATGTGTATCTTTGCAAATGGCATCAGATTTGTTCTCTTTTTTAAATACCTTTCCTCGAATACTCGATTGCTTCTGTCGTCTACATCGTTTGTTATTGCTCCCCCAAACCTGTTACTAAACTTAACCAAGGTTCCTGAAAAATGAGCATAAAATCACCATGACTACAGCAGACATTATTGTTGAAAGAACATCTCGAGATGAATGATATCCAGGTGAAATCCAGATCAACAATTTCAGTTTTAAACTTGTTGTTGTTTTTTTTAGAAACTTGCGGTCATCCCAACAAGCTTTAAGAACAACAATTACATAATATCCCCGAGTTGTTGCGCGAAATGTGTAAATATGTCCGTCTCTGTCTGCCTCTTTTTCAGCTGAAGGACTAAATTAAAACAGTGAAGTTGAGGGTCATAAAAAACAAACAGAAGTGCATCTGTGCAGGGAGACTGGAAAGAAAACGGTTTCATGCTGTCAAAATATTAAGTTTTCTGTAATATAAAAAGTGTTTGTCTGCCACCTACCAGCACCCAGACCTCTCTTTCTCCAGAACCAGTAACCGCCACCCAGAACCAGTAACACCAGCAGTAGCCCAATCACAACTCCTGTGACAGTTGAAGAGGACGAGGCTGCTGCAGAGATTAAAGGACAGAAGAAGTAACAGTGTTAGCGAAGGGGAAAACCAGCCATAATCACTCTGGAAAGACAGACGCTGAAGGGCTTTTGAGTCTCACCGATTACATTGACTTGTAGTGACTTCGAGGGAACGGAACAGAAGGACATGCTGGAGATGTTAAGACCAAAGACACAGCTATATTCTCCTTGGTGCTCATGCTGTAATGAAGGGAAGTCAAAGACCGCCAGGTAGAGGATAGAGTGGCCAAATGCAGGCTTTGCCTCTGTGACGGTCATATTGGACTTTCTCAGATAGAAGTAACCTCCGGAATATGTCGAATGAGTAGAGCAGGTGACGGAGAAGCTGCTGCCTTCATTGACCGATATTTTGTCTGGGCTGTAGATCACCATTGCGTGAGGAGATGTCAGGGAGATTCTGGGTATGTCCATTTTCACTGCAGAACAGCCAAAGATTCATAGAGATCATATTCATGTTTACAATCTTGCACAGTCAAATTTTCATCAACTATGTTCAAGTGGACAAACAAAGAACAAAATTATTGACCTGTGATGGAGAGTTCAGCTACATTTCCTTGAGGATAATAGATGATTTGACTGGGCAGCTTCTTCTGATATTCACAGTAGTATGACCCCTTTTGGCTGAATTCCACTGAAGGGAAGACAAAGGTTGCAGCTTCGTGTTCGGAGTATTTTTCCATTTGAAAATTTCCTTCCATCTTTTTCAGGATGAATGTCCCACCCAGGTGTTCTGATACAACAGTGCAGGTGATTTCCACTTTGTCACCCCATTTTACATCTGCAGCCGGACTGAAAGTGATTTGAGGCTTCTCTAGAGCACCTGAAACAGAGAGTAACTTTTAGTTAGTTTGGTCATAAAAGATGTCGCAGTTTTATCTGAAGTAAAGACTTCATTCACAGATTCAGAATGAGCCAGGCAGCTTACCTAAACAGATAACACCAGCGTCTTCACCATGCCCGCAGTTATTTTCTCCAAATCCGTTGTGATTACAGTGTGAGAGAGCAGACTCTTGGCCTGTACACGCCACGTTATCCAGCCATATTGGACCACTACCTCTACCAAAGTGGGCATTTGTAGGAGCAGAAACTGCGTGACCACAGCCAAGCTGTCTACATACAACATCACCATTGGCCATTTCCCATTCATCATCACAAACAGTTCCCCACTGGCTTTTATAGAAGACCTCCACTCTGCCAGAGCACTGACTTGCACCGCTGGCCAACCGGATCTGTGCTGCATATGAGGACAGAAATGAAGTGAGTCCAAATGCAAAGGACAATCCTTGAAACATACTTTTATGTACAATTATAAAAGTGTATATGGATTGTTGAATTTCTCCTACAGTAGAACAGGATTGCATGCTCTCAATCTCAAAAAAACACACAAAAAACTGTCCAGTGCTGCAGCATTGTATTCCCCCTTTGTATGAAACACTGTTTTAGTGCTTGTCTCTTTAAGGGCCCCACTCCTGAATACCCAGTCTGCTCTGATTGGTCAGCTCACACAAGCCTGACCCAGCGCTTACAACAACAGGGCAGCTGTGCTAAAGCAATTCTTGTATGCCAAACCAGCCACTAGGCATAAATTATGCAAATGTGTGTAATGGTGATTTAATGTGATGTCACAAGGTCTAAAAATTAAAGGCGGGACTAGTGACAAGGCCTCTTCAGGGGCAGTGCTTTCTGTGGGAGTGAGGAGCTTCTGTTGGTGCAGACTATTACTCTATTATTGGCTAAGCAATAGTCATGTGGAATATAACTCAATGTGTCACTTGCGTAATCCAAATAACATATCAAAGCAGAGAAATAGTGTGAAAATATTCTAAAAGCTTTCCTGCTAAGCGTTCAATTTAAATATAGACACCATACAGCGAGATATCACTAGAACTAATGGCCAGGTAGCTTAGCTTAGCATGTAAGACTGGAAACAGGGAAACACTTAGCAGGGCTCTGTCTTAAAGGAACAAAATCCACCAACAGAACCTCATAAACTCACTACTTCGCTCTTTATACCTGATGTATGATTCATTTTGTGTAGTTGATTCATCATTTTTCCAGTCTTTATACTAAGCTAACTAGCTGTTTGCTACATCTCACCACACTTCAAAGTCTGATCTCAATGATTTACATTTTCAATATCGAATGTGAAAACAGTCTTCTTGTGTAAAACTCGGCATGAACATCGATTTATGCAGTGAAGCGTAAACATTTAACGATAGGAACAAGAAGCAAAACACAGTTTTGACCGGGGGCGAGTTTTAAGACGATGCTGCACCTGGATGAACACACTGATTTCTCACTCTACTGTTTTTACCTGTTGTGTATAAACAGGATGCAAATGTGAAAAAGATTTTTAAAAGGCTTTACCTGCACATTGGACACCTGCATCATGGTCATGCCCACAGCTTGAGCTTCGGAAACCGTTGGCTGAGCATTGCTGAAGAAATGTCGTGTTGCGAAAGCATGACTCACTGGCCTCCACCACTGATCCACTGCCTTGGCCAAAATGGGCAGCACCTGGAGCGTTCAATGCAGTTCCACATTCCAGCTGGTCACACACCACCTGAGCTTTACTCAGAGTCCAGTCTGTGTCACAAACTGTTTGCCACACATCACCATGACGGACCTCTACCCTGCCAGAGCACTCATCCTTACTGTTGACCAGCCGGGCTTCCAAACTTCCTGTGAAATCAAGTAAACTAAAATGATTATCAGAAGTTTGAAAGTGGGTAAATAGGTCTATTTAATCTAGTCTAGTTAGTCTAGTTTAATCCATAGTCATTTTTGTTAAATTTTCTTACCTGTGCAGACGACACCAGCAACAGAGGTGGTGTTGCAAGTCCTGTCTCTGAACGGTCTTTGTGGGCACTGAGCCAGCGTCAACTCCAATCCATTGCATTCAATTTGATCAATCCAGGTCTGTCCTGTGCCGCTGCCGTACTCAGCAATGGTGGTAATCTTATGACCCCTCCCACAGTCCAGCTGTCTGCACACCACCGCTGCATCATTCATATCCCAGGATTCACCGCACACAGTCCCCCACTGGCCTTTGTCATAGTACTCCACTCTTCCAGCGCAACGACTGTGCCCACCAGACAACCTCACGTTACCTGAGAATGACAGTTATTCTGTGAATGTAAAGGGTACATGCGGTCTAACTTTGATGTTTGTTTATATATTAGTGCTATTTAGCAACAGCACTATAACTGAATCCCTGGCAAGGCCATTTGTAGCTTAGTGGAGGCCCTATGCAAGGTGTTTTTTGGGGAGCCCCATTTTCTGAAATGATGGCAGGCAATTTGTTACTTTTTAATTTCATTTTGGACGGATTGATGATTTAATGAAAGGATTCTCTCATTTGAATTTGAAATCGTCTTCACTCTGGAGACGTGATTTCTTTTATGGTTCTTATTTTGGTGACCTCATTGGGCAGCGTTCCACAGTAAACAAAGTGGTCAGATCAGTGTTTTTCTATATAACTGTGGCACCAAGTCAAGTCAGCATTACTGCCATGTTTTAGTCCACAGGCCGAGGCAATTGTCATTAGTTTAAAGAAATACAAACAAGCCGGCCCATTTCTCCAGTATTCAACAATGATAATGATTTCAGGTGACAGAGAACCTGAGGACACCACACGGTAAAGACTTGTCTATTACAAGGTAGCCACTCCCTGAAGCATACCCACCTTCAGTGTCCATTTTACTCTCAGCATTTAACTATAATTTACAAAGTGAAAATAATGAGATGTGCACAAGAGCTGGTTTACCATTTAGTTCTATCTCTGTGCACAATTACTGAAGGAACTCAAATTTCAGTTCATCACCAAGTCTTACCTGAACATTCGACTACTGCCTCTTCCATACGATCGTTTCTGGTCCGGACGTATTCTGTCAGTCTGCATTGTGACAGAGAGCTCTCTCTGCCACTACAACTGACCTTATACCCTCTCTGAGCTCCGCCTTGACCATATGATCCGGTGAACTTGACCGGATCTCCACAGTTCATCTCTCTGCACACCACTGTAGCTTCATTCATTCCCCAGTTAAAGTTGAAGGCTGTTGACCAGTGGTCACCGTGGGAAAACTCCACTCTGCCTGAGCACTGGCTAGTCCCATTAATGAGTCTAATGTTGGCTGCAAAGCAAATGAGAACAAAAAGCAATCAGTTAGTCGGTGTTTTGACACAAAACATCTGATTAAAGGGAAACTCCACCAATTTTACACATTTAACTATGTTCGCAGGTCTTTGTGGAGTACTATTACACATTTTAAACAAGTAGCATAAAGCCTTTTGTGGCTCCAGAAGAAGCTGTGTGTAATCTGAAAGGTTGCCGCCAGTGATGTTACTCATTGTCTAAGTTGCATTGTGGGAAATGTAGGAAGCAGGCTTTTCTTTAAAAAGAAGAAGATTTCTTGCAATCAAAAATGTGATATCTCTGGTTCTGCTGTGTCTATTTTTATCATTTGTGTTTAATCTTTCCACAATGTGTCCAACAGTGATCACATAACCTGCAAAATATTCATCGGAGGCATTATGGGCAACGGATAAATGTATGCATGGAAACACTCTGTGAAATAAGTAAATAATGTACTTATAAAGAAAGATGAACAACCCATCAGAGCTGATACCTGAGCACACGACACCAGCATCTTCGCCATGGCCACAGTTATTTTCCCCAAGGGTTGGATGTCTGCAGTGCATGAGGGACGTCTCGTTCCCGAAGCAGCCGACATCATCCAGCCAGATGTCTCCCTGGCCTGGACCAAAGAAGGCACTCGTTTTGGCCATCTGAGCTGTTCCGCAGTCCATGACTCTGCACACCACTTCTGCATCTCTGAGGTCCCACTCATCATCACACACTGTTCCCCACTGGCCATCATTCATAACCTCCACTCTGCCAGAGCATCGGTCAGTGCCATTGACAAGCCTTATTGGTGGAATATCTGTGGAAAGGTCCAATAATGTTTAAAGTAATCCAGTAATTTAGCTCTTATCTGTAGTGCTATTTTTTTGAGACGTCTTTCAAAAATAATGGAACTAGATGGCACTTCGTTTGTGGTGTTCAAAACACCAAAAATATGCATCTTGAAAAAAATTAATAACAAAGAAAACAGTCTTATTACCAGCTTAATCAAAGTAATTCACAGAAGTTGTTGTGAGCAGTTTCATGGATTTTTGTCAGTGTCACCTCACAGAGGGAAGTGTGCATCCACTCATGGATAAGAGAATAGCTTCCTAGGCTAGTAAACATTAAAGCTTAGCTGTCACCACCTGTCACAAGCACAAGCCTTTGTCCATAAGTAGACTCAAGTTTTCTTCAGTGATACTACTTGTACTTGTTCAGTAGAAAGAAAATAGCTCCTTGATGAAACTGCTCACAACAAGGTCTGTGGATTATCTTGAGTAGCCAGGTCATGATTTCTGGAAAGACACACTGCTGTTGAGTGTTTTTAATGTATTTATTCATTTCTTTGAGTGCCATCTAGTTCCAGCATATTTGAGAGAAGACAAACATCTCTTACCTGACATCGCCTTACCTGTACATGAAAGAGAAACACCTTCACATGTCCCTGGGATTTCTCGAAATGTGCAGTCAGAGATGGAGCTCACATTTCTGGCGCATGTGGTCCTATACCCTTTCAGTCCGGCACCACCATGATGGAAGTTTGCGTCAGAATTTTTTGGAGGTCCGCAGCCAAGTTCCTTGCACAGCCTCTCAGACTCTTCATGGCCCCAGTTATCAGTACAAATTTTCCCCCATTTTCCACCCTGGGAGACCTCCACTCTGCCAGAGCAGCGGTTAGTCCCGTTGTACAATCTAACTGAGGCTGGAATGGAAGCAGTTAGGGTCATGGTTAACTATTGTATTTAAAATGTTGGAGAAGAATGTTATTAGTTCAGCAGTGAGATGTAGTATTTCCCTCTGCTTTTCAAGATGAAAGGGTTTGTGGAAAGGAGAAGAGATAGTACTGCTTATAAATCTGTGATATGACACCAACAACTACCACAAAAAATAAGAACAGACAAGGATAATTGTGAGAGGCTGCAGGAGGATTTTCTAACATGGTACAAGTTTTGAAATTATACTCTAGCAAAAAAATACATGTGTAAGTAATGTTTGATACAAGATCTTAGCAAATTGCAGGGGCTCAGCATACTTATACAGTAGATACATGTATTCATGCATCACCATGGTACACAAATGCAATTATCAGGATTTTGAGCAACCCGATTTCATTCAAGTATTTGACATTTTAATAACAGACAGTTCGGTATGTATTACCTGAGCATACAACACCAGCATCTTCATTGTGGTCACAGTCATGTTCTCCCAAACCTCTGTGTGGGCAGTCAGCAAGGGATGTCTCCTCACCAGAACACTCAACATCATCTAACCAAACCTGATCCCGACCTCTGCCGAAGAAGGCATTGTACTTGACTGAGAGAGCATTCCCACAGTTCATCTCGCGGCACACGACTGCTGCTTCCTGCATGCCCCATCTGTCATCACAAACTGTTCCCCACTGTCCATCGTGGAAGAGTTCCACTCGGCCATTACATCGATTAGTCCCGTTCATCAGCCGAATTGGTTTACTGTCTGTCAGGTGGACAAGAAAAAGCAGAGGGTCATAAACAACAGTAGACAATCTAACCATGTACACTACTACAAAATTACAGTTTTTGACTCACTTGCACAGAAAACCGTAGCATCAACACAGCTTTCCTGTAATTCTTGAAACTTGCACTGTGAGATCGAGCTCTCATTTCCAAAACAGGAGGTCTTGACTCCAACCATGTTAAGCGCCTCTCCATAATGTAGATCATCAGTCGGAGTGACAGCGATGCCACAGTTGATCTCTTTGCACACCACGTCAGCTTCTGCCTTGCCCCAGTCACTGCTGCATATTCGTTTCCAACGGCCCTCATGGTAGACTTCCAATCTGCCATTACACCGATTGCTTCCGTTGACCGCCCTCACGTGTTCTGCAAATCACAAAAGAAGAAATATAATTAAATAGAGCAGTCTTTGGTGTTACCTAATCCCTTAAAGTGGATGGGAATGAGTCCAAGCCAAGAACCAAAATGTCTGACTTATTTACACTTAACCACTTGTTTCAGGGCCTTTAAATCTTTGTACTTTATGGTAGCAAGTATGAACTAAAGTCTACAAAAATTCCCTTGATGATGTGATGAGACGATGCCTAACCAGCAACTCTATTGACTTGCAATATGAGAAGTACATAACTAAAAGCTTTTGGAGCTTGACCCACACTATGGACTAAAGATCAGGAAACATCTGCCTCTGCTGATTCCATCTTTTTAATCTGGTACACCAGCATTACAGAAGTGCAATAATAAACCACACCATGATGCAGAATGAAGGTGATGTGAGGTGAAGACATGGGCACTGCACAATGACCTTTTTAATGCAAATATAGACACAGTCAAAAGGGTAATCTGGTAGCTGTTTATCCCTTAACTCTACCTTCTGGCCTTTGCCCTTTACATATGTAGCAGCCAATCACATGCTAAACTTGCTTTTGTGCCTCTGCCGCCAAAGCATTTCAAGCGCAGTTCGCAATCAATTGTAACACAATCTATTGTCTTTGAATTTGAGATGCAATAATATCCTCAGTTCCTAAAATAAATGCTGTGTTAGCTGCTTTTCTCCACAGCAGTATTTCTCAATCTCTTGATAGTTCCCATATCTGGTATCTTGATATAATTTGAGGAAGGTACTTGCCGTGCCGGATTACATAAACTGAGATAAGGGATTGAATTCAACCTTACCTGCACAGACAACACCAGCATCTTCACCATGGCCGCAGTTATTTTGCCCAAATGGTCTGTGTTCACACTTGAGGAGAGACGACTCACGACCAGTACACTGCACATCATCCAGCCAGATGTGATCCTTTCCTTCTCCAAAAAAAGCCCCTTTCTTGGCCTCAAGAACTGTCCCGCAGTCTAACTCTCTGCACACCACCTCAGCGTTGGTAGTGCTCCACTGATCGTCACACACCGTTCCCCAACTGTCAGCATGGTAGACCTCCACTCGACCCGAGCAGCGTGAAGGACCAACCACCTTGACCTTATCACATTCTGGAATTGGGAAAAAGGAAAGCGCAATAGCTGTAGGTTGTGTCACCATTAACTCAATAAAACAGTCCTTTTCATTATATCATGGTGTAGAAATCAGATTATCTAAATATTATATGTGTTTTCAGACATGAAACATAGATTTTATTTACTGACCTGTAAGCAGTGAAAGGCTCAGTAGACCTGCAGCAGGAAAAATATGGCAAAATGTTCTAATTAAGCCTGATAACCCAGAGATTTGTCATACATGTGTCAACAATCTTGTCAAATAGAACAGAGCAGACAGTGCAGTCAATAAAAGCAACTCTTCATAATGAAAGACTATTTTCTTTTTACACACTGAGATTTTCACTTCTGAATCAACCAAACAGCTATGCTGTAATTAGATATCTTTATTTTTTAAGTCAAGGGAAAAATGTGAAATGGTGGAAGTAAAACAGTGAAACTCACCTAATGACAGATAACAAACAAAATGTCGTTTTTCAGCAGGAGTGAAGATCATATTGTGTCTTCTAAGTGGATTAAATGCTGTCATGGTAGAATTAAATAGGAATAAGTATTGTTACTCCTCATTTAAAAAAAAAAATAAAAAATCAAATGGTGGTATCCATCATTAGCAGAGCAATGCAAAGCAAAGCTTGATTTCTGAAAACCAAACAGTATTTTTCAATATCAAAAATCCCCCTCTTACCTTTTAAATTCAACCAGTCTGGCCAGCAATTAAAAATACATTACAATTCAAAATAAAATAAATGATTTCATCTAAAAAATCCAAAGGACAGAAGTCCCACGCACAGATCTAGTGATTTTTTTTTTTTACAAATAAAGGGGGCCGCCTGGACTTGGACTGCAACCTGGACGTATGTTGACATTTGGATCAATCATTAAAGACTGGGGATGACAGGAGACAGGAAGATCCAGCCACAAGTAAATGGAACAATAGGATCACTTACTAGTCAACACTACAAATAATCAGCCTCAAAAAATTAAAGGGAAATGTGGTTCAAATGGACAGTTGTTATAAGCAAACATTAAAAGTTGAAGTTGACCACCGACTCCCATTGCTAAACTGAACCATCCGTCTCCTCCCACCTGTGATCATTATTCACAGCAGTCCTTTTATGTTTGTACATAGCAAAAGCATTCCTTCCCCTTTCTTTGAATTTCAATGATGGTGGTCTGAACTGGGCTAAATCTCCCCATCATCACAAGATCTTTAAGAAAAACTAAACTGAACTAAAAAAGCTAAATTGCACTGCCGACTTCAAAGGTTGGATAATATGAATTGTGTGTGAGTTGCGAACTTTATCCAATTCTATTTATTTATTTGAAGCAGCAGCTGAGGGAGAGCAGGTAGGTGGCAAAGTTTTGAAACGGCTGAAGTATGAAAAATGCACCATGGCTGAGAGCTAAACAGCACAACCAGCTGTTCACCTTGCTGCTGTCTGGCAAAAGATACAGAAGTATCTACAACACCGGACTACAGGGCAGCTTTCTTTAGGCTGTGAGACTACTGAACTCATCCTTAGAAAACTAAATAAACCAATCCTGTCATTCTATAAATGGTAACAGGGCTGAAAGTAACAGGTTGACAAAAAATGTTATTGGCTGCCGTTACTAGTTTATAGTAGAACAAAATACTTTTTGACACAGTTTTGTGGTAACAGAGCTAACAACATAAGCTTTTGTCTTCTGTCAGATGTTAGATAACTGAGATGTCTTTAGGGGAGAGGAAACTTACATGTCTTTTCAACATCAGCTTTCTTAAAATCAGATACTTTCACTTCCTAGAAATGATGCAACATCCACAACGGTTTGTTATTTCAGGAGGGGTGTTTTCATTAAAAGTAACAGGGTTGACGCAACCCGAAGTTTTTTTTTTTACTAAACATTTTAAACATATGAAACAGAATAAAACCTTGAATAAAGCATTTGCACCTTCTTAAAGTTAAAAAATCTCTCTCTCTTTGTATATGTATATATATATATACACATATAAATGTGTATATATATGTATCTTGATGATATTTTGACTTTTTAGTAGAAAAAAACTTGTTTAAAACTATTTTTCAAAAAGCAAAATAATTTGTTTTTATGTTACAAGGCATATAAAGCAAAGTAAATGATAAAATACTTCATTGTTTATTTAGACTTACTGGATTTTGTTCAGGGGACACAGAATAACACGTTTTCAACCAACTCCAATTTGAAAATATTAATGCAAAATCCATCCCACATTCATTTGCACCATAAAACACAGCTTTGGAGGACACTGAAACATTTTTGGCGGGACCATTCATATTTCAATCCTGACATTAAGCAATTGTATTTTTATGATATTAATATACATTTTGTAGCATGCATTTAAAGCAAAAATGTTTAAATGGTGCAAATTAATATATAAAGGCAATTTTGTCCATTGATGGGGATTATCATTAGAATTATAAACAAACTTATAGATTTAAAATGTTTTATTATCATTATTATTTTATTTTTAATCGTTATTATTATTATATTACAAATAATCATATTGCAGTTTTTTTTTCTTACCTTAAAATGTGTAGTTTTATGCTCATCAGAATAATAGAATAATTCTGAGGACCTCAGTCCATTTGTTCTTTCACAAATGCTTGACCTGAGAGAACCACTTCTTGTCCCTCATCTTATAGTCAACATGACTCATCGGGACTGGGAATGACAAACACTTCCCCTTGTGAAAGCCTGAGCTTCAGTACATTTGACATGTATTAATTTCCTGGAATGAACCTCAAAACGCCTCTCTAAAAGGTCTTCCTGTTAAGTGTCAAACTTTATGTCACTACTGCAGTGCTTTGCAGCCACAGTTAATGCTGCACGAACATCCCCAACCGATCTAATATGGCCCAAAACGAGACATTGAAAATTGATGTAAAATCAACAAGTCTGGATAATGTGTTTTTATTTTGACTGAATATATTGGCATAATTTCCCATTATTATACCCACAAACGGTTTGCTTCTTTGTTTGTTTCTTTAGGATTTCAGATAAGGTGCAATATGTAAAAGTTTTAGTTGAAAACAATAAAATATTTTTTTGTTATTGTCAGCAATGCAAAGTAACATCTATTTATTGTGTTGCAGAGATAGCTACTGAAATTAGCATGCTAATCAGCTAGCGTAGGCCCATCTTGGTCTGGAGCTAGCAGCTGGAGCTGTGCTAGCATTGTAAGTACTAATACTGCCCTAGTGCTCCAAGCTCCCAGTCTGGACCTCTAGCTGCATGGCTAACTGAGCTAACTGAGCTAACTCTGAGGACAACATCAACAATCCAGGTCTTTGCAGCGGGGGCACCAACAATAACACCACTTCCATTTGGAAATGTTAGGGGGAGGAGCTGTCTGTTGCCACTTTAACTTTAATGAGTTATCACCTCAGTACATTTTACACGACATCTTGTTCTTTTTGCTTCTCGTCCTCAAGTACATCCTGTCAGGTGACATGCAAGCTGTACGAGGCATTTCCTCACTGACTTGCCCATTCAGCATTTTTGAGGTGCCTGGTGAAGCCATCTGTTGCTCGCACATAACAAATTTCCTTAATTTGCCTCCGGTTACAGTTGCAAGTTAAGCCATTTCACAAAGAAACCAACATCTTGAACTTCCCCTTTATGCCTGTAGTTATTATGACACGACTTCAATGAAAAGGTTTTGATTTTAAAGTTTCTTGCATTTGGCAATCTTTATGTTTTTGCTGATTTTTTTTCTGCTATCTGGAACCACCGAGTAACTGCAGTGCTTGAAAAATCCCTGACACTGACAATGAAAGGGTGTCCATGTTGAGAACTACAGCGCTCCAGACCGGTCGGTTCCCAGCCAGTGTGAACCCCAAGATAAATCTTAGCGGTTGCAAGAGGATTAACAAGATAGAAAGGCGAAGCCAAAAAAAAAAGGCAAAAAGTTAACTTAAGTATTATAAGTAATGATCAGAATTTACAACAATTTGAGAACATTTTATACTACAGTGGGCAGCAAACTTAGATGACTTTATTAATCCTTTGAACACTAAGACACTATAGGTCCAAGCAGCCTCATTGTATACTGTCAACAATGGCACGGAGATGTAGAGGGAGATAAATTTGCCAAACTCCCTTATAAAATTGCCCGGTTTAGTTGGCCGCTGAGTTGGCACAGACTTGCTACGCTTTGTGAAACACTGTCTGTGACAAATTCTTAATCATTTGGCCCTTCTTGTGCATTGAGCATATGTATACATCACGTTCTTTCTTTCTCTGTTTAAGAAACATTGTATCTGTTTTGTCCCAGTGGTATAGCAAGGGGAAACGACTTCCACTGCTAACAGTGCCATTACAGCGGCACAGGTAGAAACTCCAGAAGTGGTGACAACAGTACTAGACCCAGTAACCTCAGTGAAGTACGGTCGAATGATCTGAGGAAAGCCAGGTTTGGACAGCAGGTTAAGCACATATTGATGTCTGGGTAAATCATTACAGACACAGAGATACGCATCACTCTCTGATGGGAAATGGTATTACAACTCATCCGGGGCAGCGGCCTTGAAAAGCACTTTTTCTGTTTGTTTTTTTGTTTTTTTGTTGTTGGTCACTTTTTCAGTGGGGATGAACTGTCAGTGCAGTGCCAACTGCAAAACTGCCAGGAACGGCATTATCATGATGTTGCCCAACATCAGAATGCAGTAAATTACACAATGAAACATGAACCATGATTTCAGCTTCTTTGATAGACTTTTACCTGCTGGGCTTGTAGAATAAAATACAGAGTTTTGAACTGTAAGTGTAAGCGTTATTTTACTGGTGTCTGATTAGAAGAAAAAGTTAGGAAAACAAACATCCATTCAGTTACTCCACAGAGCATTGCTGAATGTATATCAAAGATACGCTCTAACCATGAAGAAATGATCAAATTTCAGATTCACCGGCACAGAAAAGGTCTTGCTGTGTCAGAATATTTTAACATTTCTCCCTCTTATCCCTCTCTAATGTCCCATCTACCTCCAGATCTGCCATTCCTCACCTCCCCACCAGCTGCCACTGCAGAGCCTCTCCCTCTCCCGTGCATCGAATGTCTCCACCTGGCTGCCAGATCAGCTACTCACCACTGAGTCAGCCTACAGTTGGTCTGGTGACCCCCTCACTCTAATTCACTTCTTGATCGATCATCTGTTTTACAGTCTTTTTCTCCTCTGCTGACCCCACAGTCTGTTTTTGACTTCTGCTTGCTAATTGATCACAAAGGCTGGTCCAAGTAAAACAAATGTAACTTGCCAAGTTGACGTTATGTTATCACATCCCTACATGATACCTCATTTCTTTACAGTGTGTTTGTGATTTGAGTCGTGTCCATCAAAAGGCAAAATTACCATCGCTATATAAGGGCTCCAGATTAATCTTCAGAAGACAAAGGTGGCCATTTTAAAATCTCCCTCTGTGATTTCACAACAGCTGTCAAAATGTAAAAGAAAAACTAACAGGTATACATAAATTGAATCACTCCCTGAAGCAACCATTCTCTGTGGAAATATTACTAGAACAATAAAAACTGAATCCAGAGGCAAGTCATTTTTGAATATTGTATGTATTGTTATATTCTTGCTTTAAACATTTCAACTGTTGAACTACTCTGTTTTCTTGTGGTTTGGCCTTTTGCCATTTTATGACTATTTCACACTCGAATAGTGACTCACATGGACGTGTACAAATTGTGGTCATTCTCTGTGTTAAAGTGAAACTCTCGCCAAAATTATTGTGAATGTTTAGGAGTCAGACCTCCACGTTAAAGCATAATTACGACGAAGGAGGCACTTTTAAGATTTACCGTATTTTCGTTTTCTGGTCAAACTCATTTTAAACGGGAGTGCTCGGGGCAAATTAGCGATAGCATCAAAATTGCTATTTCTAAAACACTAAGAAGGCTCGACACAACATGAAACTCTGCTCGTCGTATCACCAGCGTCTCTACACGTGAACACGCGTATTGAGAACATTGTTTGTGTTCACATTTTACTAAAAGGAGAGTTTTTGAGCAACTCACCTTAGCAGTAGCTTGTTCCGCTAGCAGCCATCATGGCAGCCGAGAAGTATCGATCTCTGAATGCGACATAACCTAGAGGATAGTTAAGGTGGACCACTACTGTCTTCCGGCAAAAACTACCCACGCGATAGCTCACGTAGCCTTTCTGGCTTTTGATTTTAATATTGTTTCTTATATGAGGCTCCTTTTTCAACTTCAAGGTCAATTTAGTTTTTCTCTAATGACAAAACAATGAATTATCTGTGCATTTATATGGAACTAAGCTTTAAGAGCGGAGTTCCAGCTTAACAGTCGTCTATGTTACGTTGCAGTCAGAGATTGACACTCCTCACTGGCACGACGACGGCGAGCGGAGGAAACATCTGCTAATGTAAGTTGTACAAAAATTTTCTTTTTAGTAAATTATGCGTAAAACAATGTTATCAATGCTCGTGTTCATGGGTAGTGACCCTGGTGATACTACGAGCAGAGTTTCATGTTGTGTCGAGCCTTCTTAGTGTTTTAAAAATAGCGATTTTGATGCTATCGCTAATTTGCCCCTTGCACTTAAATGACTTTGAGCTGAAAACGAAAATATGGTAAATCTTAAAAGTGCCTCTTTCGTCGTAATTATGCTTTTACACAAAGGTCTGACTCATATACATTCACAAAAAAAGGCTACGTTTGCATTTATATATATATATC
>JARJLU010003022.1:0-15836 GCA_030272975.1 Sparidentex hasta | reverse complement strand
ATCCGGATACGCGAGGACAACAAACTGGAATCAGAATCTGTTGATGTTTGTGTGTAGCTAGCTGCTAGCCGACCCCCAAGCCCCACCTCCTGACTCGGCGGACGAGCCGGCACGTCCGAAACTGGATTTATGAAAAATAATGTACGCCATGCTTTTGCGCGAACGTTGCCGTCACGTTTGCTTTGTGTCTGGTGTAGGAAGAAACGGTAAAAACGGCCTTTTGTCACAAAAGTGTCCGCAAGTAGCAAGTGTTTACAAGCAAGAACACACATTCCTAATGGTGGAAAAAGGCACCACACCAACCAATCACAAAATTATATGGCAAACCACGTGATTTGGTAGCTGAGGAACAGGGGAAGTTGTGAGGGGGACAACGGCGGAAGAGTGACAGCAGCAGTGACAGTGAAAGAGACGGAGATAGATGGTGATTTTTGAGAGTTGAGAGATTTGTGACATTTTGCACGTTTGGAGTGTATAGTTAGTGTCTTATGTAGTGTTCGGTGTGGTGTGTTTAGTGTGTGGTGGAGTCGTTTTTTTGTGTTGTGCGTCAAAACAATGAGGAGACTGCTGAATGTTGAGCAGGCAGTGCAGATCTTGAGGCATTGCCTGCATTTAAATGTAAATAGTTACAAATAACTTTGCACATTTCAGAAAGTGATGCACAAATTGCTCAAACAACAATTGATATATGCTTTATAAGTAATAAAAATGTTTCATTAAACATATTTTTCCCACTTGGATTTTATGTTTTTTATGATCCAGTGTGTTAAAACAGTGTGTCAAATGAAAAAAGTAACTCTACAGTCACACATGTGAAGTTGTGCTGAAAATAATGACACCAAACAAGGCAAGGTAAATAGATTTTACAGTGAAATATAATGGGAAAATCAAAAGTAGTCAAAAACGGACAGTCTATCCCTGACGTCCCACCTTCAAACACAGCCTCATTTGGCCATCCATGAAAAAGCCACTTAACCTCCCACTTTTCAATGGAATATATACTTCCTACTGGCAATGCACTGACTAGTCTAATAAACACTACATTTAGAATAAGACATCTTACTAAGGATTAACATACAGATAAAAAGTTTTGCATGAATAAACAAAAGAGAATATGAGAATCTGAGAATATGTGAATAAAAACAGTACTCTGGCATAGCACCCCCATGAGTAAAAAAAAAAAATGAAAATAACACAAAGTTTGGTTTGTGGTCTAGGAAAACTTATCTGTGTTGACACAGTTGTATCTTTGTCTTCAAGAAACTGAAACAAGTCCACTTGCCTATGTATTAGCACTTAGAACTGTTATGACCTGGATGACTGAGAACCTTCATCAACATCACTGTTGACAGTTGAGATGTAAACACACTGAAAGATGCTCTCTGGAGCCATCCACTTCACAGGTAGATGAGCCTTCAAAATAAAACATAAAAAATTTCAAAATAAAACAGACAGAAAGCAGAAATGATAGACAGAAACTGCTGTTGCGGGCATATGAACGGGTTAACAAACACATTTTTTAATTCAGTTTAATGGAGTTTGAGAGTCTAATATACTGTTGCGTACAGTACTGACAAAGATTTGCTTATTCCTTAGTGTGAAGAGCTGAGACCTGAGAAGAGATGTGTGGATCAAATGTTACCTGCGTCCTCAGCTCATATACATTTATGCTGTTACATAAACAGGTGCAACTACATCAATCATTTCTTGTGCATTACACTCCAAAGTCCAGTAACAATAAACCTTAAAGGTGCTGGAATGATGAATGTGGCTCCGCTCCTTCTGCACTCATGTGACAGCTGACATGCAGTCTATCATCTGACATTTATTGAAATTCATTTATATAATCACAAAAATATTAAGGAACACTTAAATATGCCAACAACTTCCTTATAGTGTGTTTCACACATTATAATCTTATTATAAAAGATAAACATGTCCTCTTCTCCTCTCATTAAAAAAACTGAATCTATGTATATATGTCTCTATGTCTTGTCTCGTTCAGCAGGTGAATGAAATCTCTCTCACTCTTGTTTGTTTGTATTTATTTATTTTTTAGAAACTTTTTTTTTACAAAAGTGACAGCAAAAATACAAAAAATAAGAATCACACTTCAGGTCAATCACAGAGGAGAAACTGTGGATTAAAAAAGATTAAACACTGAAATTTAAAGTTTAAAAAAATACAAAATCAAACTCTCTCCAAGTCGCTAAAATCAAAGTTGAGACCTGATCAGTCGGATCCAGTCAGTGTCCCTGCTGTGTTGTTCCTGTATTTGAATTTGATATCTGACCTTTAAGATCATTTGCTCTGTAGATTTTATGACCTTTAGTGATGTCAATAAGAGGTCATATTGTGCTGCATTTGCATAGTTCTGGTTTTACGAAGCAGATTCAAATCTATTTTTACAATACTGATAAACACTACATTTAGAATAAGAATGACATCTTACAAAGGATCAATGTACAGAGAAAAGGTTTTGCATGAATAAACAAAATCTGAGAATATGTGAATGAAAAACAATACTTTGGCATAGCACCTCCATGAGTTAAAAAAAAAAAAAAAAAGAAAATAACGCAAAGTTTGGTTTGTGGTCCAGGATGACTCATCTGTGTTGACACAGTTGTATCCTTGTCTTCAAGAAATTGAAACAAGTCCAGTTGCCTTTGTATTAGCACTTAATTATCATGACCTGGATGACTGAGAACCTTCATCAACATTGTTTTTGACAGTTGAGGTGTTTTCATGTTGTTCACTCTGAATGTTTGAAAACAGGTTTCATTTTGAACAGACTGTGGAGACAAACATGAGAAACGGACTCGAGGGGAGGATCAGGACAGCTGGTAGATGTTCCTCATCACTGACTCCTCCTCCTTATCATCACCGTCGTCACGGCGCTCCTCTTCTTCTCCTCTCTTCATTGTGTTTCTGCCTGTGATCTCCTCCTCTTCCTCTTCTTCTTCTTCTTCTCTGCACTCATCGATGTTCCTGTACATCTGATGAGAGAACAGAAATGAAGCGATCAGCCTGTCAGACGGAGCTGAGGGCCCAGCTCACGCAATAGGTGTTTGACTCATCCTCACCTGGTCGCCGTAATATTGTGACGTGTCACTGGTGGAGGGGAGGAGCCTGTTAATGAGCTGAGCGATCACTTTAAATGTTGGTCTGTCTGTGGGCTCCAAACTCCAGCAGTGCGTCATCAGCTGATACCTTAGAGGACAGGTGTCTATTAGATTCATAAGAACTTTATTACCATCTAAATAGTGTCTGTCTGTGTTCTCACATTTCTGCTGGAGCGAAGTCTGGCTGATTCATGTGGCCGCCATCTTTGATCATCTTGTAAAAGTGGGTATCCACAACGACGTTTGGGTAGGGGCTCTTACCTGTATGGCCAGACACACACACACACACAGGTAAAAGACATCAACTACAAGTCCTAGAGTGCATTGCTGTCAGAAGCATCCAATCAAGCTTCAGGCTCTGTTGCTGGGCAGATATTTTGTGAATTCAGAGGTTGTTCTGACCAATTCTAATGTTGCAACTGGCGCTAAAACTCATGGACACTGTAGTCTGCAGAGACCATACGGCATTTATACCTGACGATGATCAATAATCACTATTTTTCACAGTCACAGTCAGGATGTCACGTGTTGCAATGGTTACCCAGAGAGAAGATCTCCCACAGTAAGACTCCGTAGGACCAGACGTCACTCTGAATGGTGTAAACACACTGAAAGATGCTCTCTGGAGCCATCCACTTCACAGGTAGACGAGCCTGTCAAAATGAAACATAGAAAATGTCAAAATAAAACGGACAAAAGGCAGAAGTGATAGTAAATGTGACTATATAAACTAACAAACAACAAACAACATTTTTATTTATTTTAATAGAGTTTGAGAGTCTAAAGCTGTTGCATATTCTGTTTATTAACATTTATTTTGTTTCAGTAAACAGCTGAGCATCTGCATTTGTGTTTAGATAAAATCAATTTCGGCAGGTTAAAGGTGACAGGTGACTGTTGAGTTTAAACACTGACATACTATGATAGTATAGAATATGAGCAGTATGTAAGGGTTTAACACCGACATTTCCCTGTACGATGTAGCTGTCGTCGTTGCGGATGTCTCGGGCCAAACCGAAGTCACAGATCTTTGCAACACAATGATCAGTCAGCAGGACGTTCCTCGCTGCTACATCTCTGTGGATACACTGACAGACAGAACAGTGGAAAGACAGAGAGAGACAGGTGACATAAAGGCAGACAGGTGGAAAGAGAGAGACAGAGACAGGTGCAAAAAGAGTGACCAGTAGAATTAAGTCTTTATCACTTGTTGCAATGATAACATCAATCATTGCATATATTGCTATTTTATGAAGGCAAATTTCTGTTTTTAACCATCTGTAGTGCTTTTCACATGACACTGAGGGAGCTAATAGCCCCAGGCTAAGACACATTCACACTGGCAATATCCGGGCGCATTCCAAACTGGGTTAACCCCAACTTTAGCTTGCTAACTCTGCTCCAGAGCAGATTAGCCCCGACTTTGTGGGGTTATCCCCAGAAAATCTACTTAAACCAGGTGCCAGTGTGAAAACAGGGCTAAAGTGAACAGAGTAGTAACACAACTTTCGAGAATGTACGATAACCCTAAGCCACGCCTAGTGGTGCGAATGTGGTGTGGTATGGCCCCTGGCTTTTGTGTAAACCTAGGTTAACAGTCTGTTTGTGAAAAGGGTTATCCCAGGATCAACTGATAACATAACCCTACATTGCAAGAACATTTTTGTATTGTCATGCCATTTCTGCATTATTAGGACTTTTCTCCTCTCACAACTTCATCTTACTTGGTTTGAATGGTAGGTTAAGGTTAGTCTAAGGGAAATATAGATGAAAAAAACATGTGTATGTGCTCTTACATTCCTGGTGGACAGAAAGTCCAGACCCTGAGCCACCTGGTGGGAAAACCTCATGAGGTCACCAACAGACAGACTGCCTGTCTGAACACCTGAGAGAGAATCAGACAGAAAGTTAGACGGGTTTCACCTCAGATACAAAAACAAATTAGATGCGTTCAGATAAGTTCTGGGGAGTTAAGGTTGAGTTTCAATGTCTGTTCGATGTCTGGCAATTACCCAGGTTTGTTTGTCCTGGACTCAGAACTGGCTGCATCTCCTGATAGTCTGATGAGCAGGAGATACCACTGTCACTGCAACACAGAACACACACACGCGCACACACACGCGCACACACACACACACACACACACACACGCACGCATGCACGCACACATACAGTGACATCAGTTTTCGTTGCAATTGTTTAAAGATTGTAATCAGTTAATGTAGTGAGAAAAAGCTTCAGACCTCCTGAGCCGTGCATGCTGGCTGGCCATGTTCTTATAGAAAGCCTCTCCCTCCACTTCATCAACACTCAAAAAGGACTCCATGAAGTCCTGAGCATGAGCCCGTAAGAAGTTGAGTAAGTCGCCATGGCTACAGTACTCTGTGATCATCAACATGGGGCCTGAAGGGAGAGAGAACAGAGGTCAAAAGTTAGAAAAAGATGATGCTCACTGTAGTTGTTGTATGTATTGGGACTGTTTTCAGCAGCAGACACATCCACATTTGTATTTCTGGCAGTAAATAGAACATTCACATTTAGATGTTTGACTGTCACATCACCACCTTTTTGACATGATTGTAGTTTGACACTGATTGTTATATGATTGTGGTTAACAATTAAAACTGTCATCACCTCCTTGAGTGCAGGCGCCCAACAGGTTTACAATGTTGTCATGGTAACCAAGATGGCTGAGGATCTTCAGCTCCGACATCAAAGCTTCACGTTCCACAGAGAGAGCGCTTGCTGTTCATTAACACATGAAAAATAAGTCTGTATCATCACAATGATAATGTTTGGTACAGGTAATGATGATAATGATAAAGATTTATCGACGGACGTTTGAGCATCTTGACGGCGACCCGTGTGATGTCGTTGTCCTTTCCGAGACCGTATGCTGTTGCTTCCACGACTTTTCCAAAGGCCCCCGAACCCAAAACAGCCCCTGACAGAGAGAGCATGGTCAAACTACACTGCAGAATGAAAACTAAATAAAGTTTACTGAGAGAAGGTGAAGTTAAACACTGATCATGTCCTCCACAATGACTATTGACCCCAGTAAAATTTTGACTGAAGCCTGAATGTGTTTAAAGTTAAATTGACATTGAAATTGTATTATCCAATGATGAATCAAACACTGTCTTGTACCAAGGCGGAGTTTGTCTCTGGGAAACTCCCACTTGTGGTTGTACGGCAGCTGGGTGGGGTCAACAAAGGTGTAGTTGTTTCCGTCTGTGCTCTCGATGATCTTCCAACGAATCTCATATTTCGGTTTCTAAAAGAAAAAGTAAACACATGGCAGCAGTGATAATGAATTAGTAGAAACGTTAAAATGTTAAGAAACGTCTTTGTCAGTGTTTATGTGATGAACATTTCAAGGCGTAATTTCACATGATGCCATTTTATTAAGTTTATATATTAATAATATAATAGAATCAAATAACGGAGCAGGTTAAACATTTATGCAGATGATACTGTGATATATTTTTCTATCAGATCTATTTCCTCAAGTTTCATCCAGTTATCACAGGATCTACAATTTCTAACAACAAGATTTGAAAACTCATGTTCAAAAATGGACATTAGGAAAGCAGTGTCACTCAGCTGTTCCACCATGGTTTAAATTCAGATCCGTAATTTGAGAAACATGCCAGTAGTTATCAGTAGTGGTTTTTATTCCACTGTGTTCTTATCTGTTACATTCAAGGTTTTACCTTGTTCCCAGAGGCTTTTAAAGGCTCCTTTACGTTATTATCTTGTTTCCAAGGGTAACGTGGTCCCTTTCACTAAATAATCTCATTCTCAACAGCTGTCATTGATTTGTATGACCATTTTATTATGGTTTTTATTATTTTTATTATGGTTATTTGTTTGTGTTTTGCTATTTTGTTTGTATTCTCTTGTTGGGTTTTCTGTATTTGTATAATTGTTCACTAGTGATTGGCTTGACAGAACAGGATATGGTACTCAGCATTGGTCAATAAAGCAGGTATACCTCTATACTAATCCCTCTGATAATAAACAAACATACCTGTCTCCACTTGTAAAACACAACCAATAAAAGCAAGAGAAGTACAGCAGCAGCACTCAAAGCTCCAATCAGAGGCTGCGTGAAGAATATTTTGGGTTGTCCTGCAGAACCAAAAAACATCACCACATTTATCAACAAAGAAACAACACAAAGTTGAGTAATATCTGAGGTGTTTCTAATAAAACAACATACTCTGACACTTACGAGGATTAAAGATTTCACGAGACTCTCCCACGTCGTTGTAAGCGACACACTCCACAGTGACATCATCACCAGCCGACAGAGGAAGGGTCAGGTGTATTCTGACTTCCTCCTCATCCTCCTGTGAGGTCACATCAGCTGGGGAAACCTGGTAGGCTGAGACGTCTCCACACCTGCAGAGAGAGATGAAGATCAGGGTCTTGGTGCTTTGTCTGGCCTTTTTGTTCATTATTCATTTCATCTTATTTTGTTGGGTATTTTATTCTATTAATTCTCTCTCATTTTGATGGTGAATTATCTTAATGTTCTGCACAGAAATGTTTTGTCTTGATTTTTCCACTTTGCCACTAAAATTATGAATAAAGTTAAAAATCTATAAATTTTTGCTTCAGATAAACAGATAAATCATAGGATGTTGCTGAACTTTGCAGCCTGTAGGCCAGGGGGTGCTGGGAGAAGTTATCACTGTAAATCTGGTTGGTACATACGTGTCCTGGAGCCCTGGGCAGGTGTACCAGAGGATTATGGGTAGTGGATATCCAGAGCTTCTGCAGGTAAGAGTGTCATTCTCCACACTGACAACAGCACTCGGAGAATCTGGAAGATAATGATGCTAAAATGTTTTGTTTGTTTGTTTTTGTTGTTTTTTTAACTCAGAAGATTACAACAGTTGCAGGAAAAAAATGTAAGAAAGTAAAACTTCACATTGTTGTTTGTCTGGTAATACATTTCTCCTGACCATTATGAATTTAATGACTGATTAAAGATTTACAGGTTGCCAGAATAAATAGATTGTGTGATCATCAAAAGGAGAAAAGAAAAAATTGCGGTATTGAGGAAGAGGAAGAAATGAGTGAAGAAGATGAGAAGAAAAAGCAGGTGGGAAAAATATACAATTAAAAGTTTCTCACTGTAAATTTGGAGGTCGATGTTATGTGAGCCGCTAAAGAACGAGTTGGAGAAGTGGAGTGAGTATTGACCTCGATCCTCCTGACGAACTCGCCGCAACAGCAAACTCGCTTCCGACCTTAACCATGACAAACACCACCTTAGTACCAACAATACCACCTTAATAAACAACATCAACAGTGGCATGACTATGCTTGAAGCTGCTGGGCCTGATACCATCACCAACAATACAACCTTAACGAACAAATCTGGCTGCTGTAGCTTGACAAGCCTTAAAATATACAACACCACCATAACATCAACAATAAACAAGCCTAAAAGTGGTATTGTTGGTGTGGCAGTTCTTTGCCTGATCTGTGGTAGAGGTCTCATAATACTAGCCTGCAGCTCTAAGCATGCTAACCTGTAGCCGTTAGCGGTGTAGGTCTCCTGGTACACCATGTTGTTGTTGTTCTTGACTGTTGTTGGTGTCGTCCAGCTCTGGTTCGTGATCGGAGGATATGACTCTATCAACAAGGTCAGCATCACATCTTGACCTTCATAGACCTCCATCATGCTGCTGCCGCTGATATTAACACTGCTATCCTCATTTGCATCAATTTTATTGGTGCTAACATTAACGATTAGTTCCTTGTTCACTTCCAGTGAACCACTGCCAATTTTATCCTCCAGCTGTCCTTGCACCTTCATTGGCATGGTGCTAATGTTAGCAACCAGGTCCTTGTTGACTCCTGTGGTCTCGTTGTTAGTGTTAGCATGCTGCATTGGCTGCAGGTAGATCCACAGGTAGGGGCCATCTGATAGGAAAAGGGAAGAGACCATAAATATCACGCTCAGATCAGTCTATACATGTTCATGCAGAGGGTCATTAGGCACTGAAACCAGTACAAAATTATTATCTTGTTCTTCAAAGGTTATCTTGATCACGCTATCACTTGATCAAGTTATCTTGTTATCCTTAGCTTGAATTTTTGTGTTGCTCTAACACGTTTTTATGTCATACTCTTGTGTTTTCATTTTATTCCTGAGCTCTCTAGAGTTGATCTTATTCCAGATTAATACAATTTTAATCCCACAGGTTTATTATCACCAAATGTTTATACCTAGAACTCTGAGCTGTGTGGTTGCCGTGGCAACTCCAGCATCATTGATAGCTGTACATGTGTAGGTTCCACTGTGTATCTGACTGACAGCAGAGATCCTCAGGGTGCTTTCCAGGTAATGACGGCCATCAAACGGTTTACGGTTAACAGGAAGTTTTAGTGGCTGGAACAAACAAACAACCAATGAAAGTCAAAACAGATAGTTTGTTGGCTGTTAGGACACATGTTTGACCTCTGATCTCTGACCTTTTTGCTCGGGTCTGTCCAGGTGAGGTTGTGGAAATGGTTGGGGTTACTGCTCATACAGGTGACCTCAAACTTCTCTCCCTCCAGACGGACCACAACAGCCTGACTGACAGACACGGAGGGAGGATGACGCAACCCTGCAGACAGACAGGTAGACAGACAGGTCACTGGGGAAACAAGAATCGGAAATAACCCAAGACAGACCGACAGAGAGATGGGTATCACTGTGGACCACCAGCAAGTTTACAGGACGTCACAGTCAGTACTTTTTAGGGAACTAGCAGCTGGTCCAATGGTGAATAAACTGGTGTACAGACAGACAGGTAAACAGACAGAGACAGGTAGTTAGACAGGTCTTACTGGGGACCACCCGCAGGTCGACAGCTTCAGATTTGAACTGCTGTCCGTCCTTCCAGCCTGAGCAAAAGTAGCGTCCATTGAATGACCTCTGTAGGTCTCGGATCAAGGCTCCTCTCTTGGGATCAAAAGTCACATTCATGCCTTGGGGCAGGCCCCGCCCCCTTCCCCCACTGATGCCCTCTGATTGGAGGGTGAGGTTAGTGACTGACGGGTCGGTTAGCAGACACCTGAATAGGAAGTCCTGGTCTTCCTTGACATGAGGGGTTCTGCGCGATGTGACGAAAACGCTGTTGGGGCGAGCAGGATCTGAGAGAAGGGGACATGGGAAATTAAGGTCATTTCAAGAAAACTGAATTCATCTGTCTGACTCTGGCAGGGGGCTTGGCCTCAGCTCATCTTACCTTTGACATATAGGTGGATCCACGTGTACAGGTGCTCCAGGCTCTGGTTGGTGTACCCACAGCGGTACGTCCCGGTGTGCCTGGGGTTCGACCTCTGTACTTGCACCAGATCCTGCAGACTGTCATCGTACATCAGACTGAACGCAGTAGAGGACCATTGGACCGAGCCGTTACCATGACAACGGAGGGTGAAGGGGGCACTGGCTGTCAGAACCACCTCAGTTTGGTTTGGCAGGAAATCAGAGTTCAGTTGGACCAGTGGAGGATCTGGAGGCTCTGAAACAATCAACAGTAAATCAGTTCAGTAATTCTGACAAACAACACCTGACCACACCTGCGGTAACAAGTATAGACTACACCTTTATCCAAACCAAATGTAGTGATGCATAAATATTTTATTTCCTGAATTATGCTGTGACCAAACTGAAATTATATCTATATATTATTTTATCAGCAGGTAACATTAAACCAGCGAATCAGTTATCTCCAGGTCATTGCTCCCCCACGTCAGAGGAAATCTGCATGAAGTTTAACCTACACAACACTCCTGATTAGCAACAAACAGCAGCCAGGCACAGTTAGAGGCCAGCATTTATCAACTAAAGAGACAGATATTTCCCACGGGAGGTTTGGCAACAATCAAATCTGAACCATATTCTATGATCCTTCCTGCACATTTTTATTTCACCTTATCATTTAAGGATAACTTGATCACCACTGTCATTACTATTCATCCTTTGGAGAAAGCCCCCCTTCACAGAATGCTTCGGAGAGAGGATAGCAAATTTAATAAAAATACCATGGTGATGGTCGTCTCTGGAGGACTGCACCATGCTGTCTTGCTTCAGCACAAAAAAAGTAAAGCCTAAAAGCCTCTTGGGGACATACAATATATGGTGTCATACAATATATGGTGTCAAGGTCATCACTCAGTGGGACAACTTATGTGTTGGGCTGGTTCAACTTTTTTTGCTCCAGCCAAAAAGGCAGTGTTACGTGACCGCACACAATACTGAATATTAATACTATGATACACAAACAATCAACAGAGTAGAAAACATAACACAACAATATATGGATGATATAACATGATTTTATTCAAAATCAGAAAAAAGAGGTGATAGACAGAGATGTATGACAGTTCTCGGATGAAAAAACAAGGATATCTCACTGACATTACAACAAACTGTTCGTTAGCTCATCCAGTGATGCTTCATTACTTCTAGTTTTGATTTCATGAAATAATGTACTTGGTTGAAGCAATTTTCTAAATGTTATTTCAAGAAAAACAAGTAACAATGCTTTGATTATTAATGTCAGAATACTGATTATCAATGATAAACTAACTGGTTGATAACAGGCAATCTCATTAGTTAGCTGTTAGAAAATGTAAATCATTGGCCAGCTCAGTCAGAACAAATCAACCCAATTGGCTGGCTTAGAACATATCCCACTGTCAGTACAAAGGGAGGATCTCACTGGCTGCCTGTGGACAACCAGAGGATCTTAATGGGCCGGAGCAGTGATTTCCGGGGGAGGGGGTTTCTTGCTCATGTCCTGCAGGTGGGTGGCGATGCGGGACGTCTGCAGCAGTAAAGCCTGGTGGTTTTCGACCAGGAGACTCTGATGACGAGCCACGTTCTGCAGATCCTGGATCTGCTGGATACTCTGAGGACAAAAGGTCAGAACAATGGTTAGCTCAGTTACAGTAAGATGATGTCAGATGTACACGGCAATATAATTCAAAAGTGACCTTGTTTATCAGCATATAGCACAGTTTATCTAAAACCAGCTTAGGGTGTATTCTGGACTTGTTATAGGGTCTGCTCTAGGAATCCAGCTTTAAGTGAGACTGAATCTGAAAAAAAAAAAAAGATCTTAACTAAATAATCCTGAGATAAACTTAACTAAACCTTATCTAAATCTTATCTAAATCATATAAACCTGAAATAAATTAAACTGAACCTTATTTTAACATGAACTAAACTGAGATTAACTGCTCAACCTGAGCTATACTAAACCAAACCTAAGATATGATATCAACTAAACCTTGTTTAAGCCTTTCTATAAAATCCCTTGTATGAAGCAGGCATACATTTTAGACTGGCTTTTATCTCTAATCCCCTCAGTTTGATACATTTATTTGTTCAGATTTTTGCACAAAGCCTCCTTATTTTTCAGCCAGAATCCTTTTAGCCCTGTTCATTATTTGTTACGTCAATATGCTGTTGACAAATTAAAAGTCTGCAAGTGTTTGATTGAACAGAATTCCTTACATTTTTAACAAGGCTTTTATTTGCAGAAATGTGTTGTGGAAAACCCAATGACTTGCACTGTTCCATTACAATACTTCAGGTGCAGCTACTGCCATCTATTGGTACTTTATCCTCAAACTATAGTTGGCTAAGACATTAACATATCCGCAGTGTCTGAAACAGGACAATAACGCTTTGGATCAGTATAACAGAATGTTTAAACCAGAACCATTAAATTGTGGAGTTTCTTAAATTAAACAGATGGAAACAACATTAAATTACAGAAACGGCAGGTGACAGTAATTTGTTCACCCTTGTGTAAATCTATAACTTGTATCATTTGTGTAAAACATGCTCCCATCTATTATTTGAGATCTGGCTTTTATGTAAACTAAACTAAACTAATCTAATCTAATCTAATCTAATCTAATCTAATCTAATCTAATCTTAACTTAACTTAACTTAACTTAACTTAACTTAACTTAACTTAACTTAACTTAACTTAACTTAACTTAACTTAACTTAACTTAAACTGAACTGAACTGAACTGAACTGAACTGAACTGAACTGAACTCGACCCACCTGAGTTCCCAGTGTGCCAAGCAGTTCAACCACCTGACCTTGGCTCTTAGCGATCTCCCTCTGGATTAGGACCAGCTCTTTCAGGAGATCCAAGGCCTCCTTCTTCCACGGCTGCTCCTGCTGCTGATCCTGGACCAGGTCCAACAGCTTTGGCTGAGAGTGGGCATCTGACTGGGCGGCGCCCATCGTCATGGCAGCGGGTTGGATGTCATGGTGATCACCTGCAGTGAAGACGACTGAAGTCAAAACTTCAGTTTTTACACTTCAGTCCTCAGATTTTCAGGATATAGGTCCTGTTCAATTACTGAAGATGTTTAGAGACATTTTTGTTTTGATTGACGTGTTACACAGGTGTAGATCTGTACATGTTCCTTATGTAGCGGTGCCCAGAAAGACGTCTCACAGGCTCAAACTGATGCGACACATATAATATGCTATGTTATGGTGACAGTTGCAACACAGCATTTCCTGCTTCCATTTCGTATAGACAGACAGTCTCATTAACTGATTAACCAAAATATAACAAATACATATTACACCTCCTCTCAGATTGAATCAGGGGTAAAATACCTCAATAAAAATGATGTTAGCTCAATATAGCAATATAGCACCACATAACTAATTAACAAGTCGCAGAAACAATGAACACGACACACATCACTCATTGAGAAGGCTAACATTACAACTGTGGGTGTGGGCCTCCAAACAGCTGCTAACACACTAAACATATGGTCGCTAATAGAAGTCAAAAAGTAAACAGCTGAGTAAAGAAGCGCATTAAGATTCATCCAAGTAAAAAACAACGCTAATTATTTTGCTTGTAAATTCAGCTACTAAGTGATTTTATTCACCAAAACTCTGACTGACTTCTTCTGCACAGCAACAAAAGCAGAGCCTCATAGTTATTGTAATACATCATCTATTACACCATGAACATGTGCTGCTGTCGTGATTCAGACCTCAGACTGCAAATTTGAAATTTGAAATTTTCTGAAATTCAGAGAAAAATGCTAGCTGAAAAGATATGAGCGTGTCCACTGAGCAAAAGAACCACAGTTCAACCTGTCTACTTATTAGTTGTCCTTAAATGAGCAAAGATCACTAGTGTTCATCAGGTTTCCTGATCGATCACTGATTTGATCAATAATCAGATTTAACCAGCCAGATTTGTTGTGAAGCTTCATGTGACAGTTGAAGATTTGTGTCATCGGGTTTCACAATCAGAACAAGAAGTGAAACAGTCAGCAGTGTGTTTGTGTGTGTGTGTGTGTGTGTGTGTGTGTGTGTGTGTGTGTGTGTGTGTGTCAGCAGTCTGGCAGCATCCTCCTGCTGCTTGATGAAATAAAGACAAAGTTCAGAGAGTTGAAGAGTTTATTTAACTGTAACATGAAGTTGTGTTTGTCCATTTCTATATAGAGAAATGGATGATCCTCCACATGTTTAACCCAACATGTCTTAATGTTTAATATGTTAAATAAACCAGTTGCATTTCCCGTCACCCATCATGTTTCGCTCAACATCTCCCTTTTGTATGTTTCATACCATGATTGGCTCTAAACTAGATGTGATGTCATCTTCATTTTTGGATTTTCTGATCTTCTTTGTCTCTTACTCTGCTTTTTTGCCTTCTTCTTGGTTTTCCTCTGGTTAGTCTTTGGCTGGGGCAGAGGTATGGGGCTGAAGCTGAATGTTTTCAGGAAAGTCCAGCAGACTTGCCTGATACTGTAAAGCTTATTTTTACTCATTCAAAGTTTCCAACTTTGAACTCGAAACTTTCTGACTTCCTGCTAGGTTTAACAATGAGTTAACAAGGCAACTGAGCTTGTCTTAGGCGATGTACAGTTGTATTTTTCTGCTTCGTAAGGACAATAGATGTAAGAATATTGCATTTAGTTACATTTTGTGAGAATTTTGTTGTTCATTTCTTATTCGAACAAATGAAATATATCTGTCAAATCTGTCTATGGGCACCATGAGAAAAAGGATGGGCTGGGGCTGCTTAGCATGCTTACTTCAGCAGACATTTTTCATTTTTTAAATTAAAATTCTGGCCTTCTGCAGCTCCTGAAGGCTCTGTTCATGTTTGACTCGATTCACTTCCACCTTCAATGTGTGTAAACCTCAAAATAGAAAGTAAAAAACCCAAGTAGGAGGAAACTCTTTCATTAATATCAGATATAATAATCCCTCCTGAAGCATCCTGGGAAACACTGAGCAGCATCATATCCTTTAAAACACTTCATGATGAAGACATTGAGCAATTCAAGACTTTCTGACTGCGTTAGTGACGCATGACTCATGATTTCACATCCAAATCCATAGCATCATTATTACATCCCTTCAGGGTTAGAGAACATGCTTATTAATGCATTTTTTGGTTATTACAAGTTATAAATCAGTACAACGGGGCATTCAAGTGATCATGATTATTAATGCTTGTTTATAGTAATTTATTGGTATTAACAGATATTAATGGATAAAATGTGATGGGCTCTATGGCCCCTAGAATATCTTAGAGAGACTACTCAACCCAACTGTGTTAGCAAAACTCTGCTCACTGTGGCCCAATTGCACAATTGCTGGTAGCATTAGCATGAGCATTAGCAAGACCAAAAAAAATAAATAAA
>JARJLU010003021.1:0-16955 GCA_030272975.1 Sparidentex hasta | reverse complement strand
GGGGGGGTGTTTGTCAAAAACACACACTTACCACCAGATGTGTTTATGGATTCTGTGCGTTTCTTATCAGCTCACAGAGTTGTACACAAGAAGCTTGAAAACCCAGTTCATGATTCATTAACTTTTTTAGTCAGCTGGTCTTTGAGAAATAGCTATCATGGCTCTCTCAGCTGAAGCAGAAAGGATGCCAGAATATTACGGCATCCCCCCCCACCCCCCCGAAAGGTCGATGCCGCAATTTTACAAATGTCAAAAAGGTCGGTAAATTTCAGTTTTGCGTGCAACTTGAGAGTGCTCCACAACCCAAAATGTCAAAGACGCCACGTTCAGACGCACTGATGAGAGCTTTCTGTACCGCCGCCAGTCCCCTTACGGCTCAACAGACCAAGAATAAGGGTATCTGCATCAGCACTGACTGAGTGACACCTCCCTGTAAAACATGGACGGGCCACTGAGAGGCAGATGGCTGAGTCACTACGGTGATGTGCGCGCAAATCCTACATTTTTCCTGTTGCAGTGATTTTCAGAAAAGGTGTATCACTGTGCAGAGAAAAGCTTAGTCTTAGCCTTATTCAGTTAGCCAGCTCCATGTCCATGAGTGGATGTAGGTGTCCCGCGATAGTTTAGTGGAAGGAAAGCCATTCCCTAAAGAAAACCGCTTTGCAAGATTATCTCGAATATAACCAGGTCATGATTTATGGAAAGTGCCATCTAGTTTGTTTGATTTTGGGGTGAACTGTCCCTTTAAGTTAGAAAATTCCTCTTCTCTAGATTTCCAGTTGTGATAACTGCACCCAGCTGTTCCTACATTTTGCCCCCATCAAGTGTCAATGCAACTGGAGAAATAATAAACTGATGGTGTATTGATTTTAACTTACAGTACAGACTTTCAAGGGCCAAACTGCTTATATATACATTTGTTTTATATATATACATATACATATATATTACAAAGATCTCAAGAAACATTATCTATAATTTTGCTACAGCAAAGACAAAACACAGCAACTGCAAGCGCTGGTCAAAGTTCACTAAAAGCAACAATGGTGGTGGATGTGTAATATACAGGCAGCCACCTCCTGTGAGTCATTGTGCGTATTGCTCTCCGTGGTCAAATAACAGACGAGGAGTCTGTGGCCGTTTCACTGCATCGAGTGCACTCCACTTGTATGTAGCACACACTGTTCCCTCACAGTGATAAATATAGCTAGACCAAGATAAAGTCAACTTCCTGGTCTCCCCGATGCAGTTTAATTGGAAATAACCTCCCTCCGCCACAGCAGTCGTGTGACTCCACTCATAACGTGCGTTGCATTCACTCCGTGGCCGATTCCTCCCCTCGCTAAGACTAATTTCTGAGTTATGTCCTAAACACTTTAAAAAGTCATGCCGTCTTCAAAGAGCCTTTGAAAAACTAAATGTTGAGGCTTGATGTGCTTATTCATTATAGCGAGGTCTGTTCGCCACGGAACTGTCACATGCTGAATTCTGTGTTTGACTGTTTCTTGAAGTGAAGTTCCTGCATTTTCCTTTAAAAGGCCTCCAAGGCTTAAAATAAAAATATTTAATCCATTGTGTTAAATACAAGAGGTTAAAGATATATAAGGGAATATTACCAATGCAACACATGCCTGCTTACACTTAAACAAGGTAAAAAGGGATGACAATATGCCTCAAGTTTGAAAGAAGTCGCGATATTGCGTGGTGCTGAGGCAGAAGGACAGAACCTTGTTGCATAATGTTACACAGTACCAATTCATTTTAGGTAGAACTGCTCTGAAATGTTCGAAATTTGGTGCTAGAGGGAACAGCACCAGTTCCATGCTGGTGGAAAAGTGTTGTTTCATGTGCTGACATGCTACAATTCCTTGTCTAGTTAACACCAACATAGATAACATAACCCTGGTGAAAAAGTCTACTTTTGCTTTTTGTTCTTAATTAAAAGTATATTTAAAATGAAATCAGTAATTTCAACTTCTAAAAACCAAAATACGACTTCAGCAATACTTCTAGTGGTATTTTAGTGTAAGTAAGAATATTGTAAATTGCACACACACTTTTTTTTTTATATATATATTCATTTAGTGTATTTGTAGAATGTATACTTTTTTCAAATCTTTTGTTGTATACTGTTAGTATGTTTTTTTTTAAATGCACTTTAATTTCACTTCATTATAGTTATATCTGAGTAGATTTTCTAATTTACTTTAATGTTAATTTATAAGGAGTTGTACTTCTGCGTACTTTTAAAAAGTATACTAAACTGAACTCATAGAATGTAAATTATTTTCATGCTCTTTGTAATACACCCTGAGTGTGTTAGTAGACCGACATGGTCCTACGGCCTATTCCCGACCATGCGTACCATCGTCATCTCCCTTTTCTCTCCGTCTCTACCTTACCTGTCTCTTTTTGTCTCTGTCTCTTTCTTTCTTTTCCCTCTCTTCAGGTTTCACTCTCATGTTTGACACTCCGCTTTAATTTGTGAACAAATCAGCAGCACTCCACAGCCAAAAAAAAAGTCTACTTCCATCCATCTATCTTCCACCAGCCTACTCTCCCGATCTGCCAGCTTCCTGCTCTGTCATACATTCATTTCTGCTCTTAGTGAGAAGGTCTACTCCTATCAATCCTTAACCAACCCACTGCAGAACTGACTCACTCTCCTAATTCTGCTCTTTAAAATGAACTCAGGTCATATCATTACATTTCCTGTGCTGCCTGCTTCATGCTCTCTAACAAGAATCTCATATCACTTCTGAACACACTCGTACAAAACAAGACGGACGTCAGTGTCTTCTTGATTGGAATGAAGTGGATAATCTATGTCGGGAGCGTGCATCTATATCAGATTGTATGCATGGAATAAATGCCACATTCGTGCAGTCACAGAGTCACGGAGGCAGCTGATTGGCAAAACCATGATTGACATAACGCAGAGAGAAAGACAAGAGCCCCTCTGACTGACAACAGCAGCACAGAGTGGGTGTAAAGTGTCGATGTGCTGAAGTGATGCAGAGTGGAGTCTGCAGGTCAGGCATAAAGTGGGTCGAGCACGCAGCCACACCTGGCCCTTGTCTGAAGAGCCAGTTAGACAAAAGCTCTCAGATTCAGAACTCTCTGCATGTCTACTTGTGGTTTAGAGTTTTTGCCTGTCTCTGTGGTGTTTGTTGTGTGATCATCTCCATGTATGAGATATGGTGAGAAAAAAAAACAACACTGCCAAATCTTATGCGGTTTGCTGAGCCAAGTGCAAAATAACGATGGGCAACACTTTACAATAAGGGACGCACAATTTTCAGCAGTTGCATCGTCATTACATCATTACAATTTCATAGAGTAGCTAATTATAGGCTAGTGATTAGTTAATTGATAAAGTAGTGAGGAACAAATCAAGTATGACTTGATAATTGATAATAAGTAATAATAATAATAATTCCAAATGGACGATTATTTTGTGGATATTGATTATTTACTTAGGAGGAGATCCTAGTTTAATGAATCATTAGGTACTGATTAGTTCATGAACATAGAAGTGAGTTAAAAGTGCAGTATGTAAGAATTGGACACCTGTCTAATTCATTCAAAGAAATAGGGGAAAATCAAATCCCAAAAAAACACAGCTAACTGCTGCTGCCTGTAGCTGCAGTTAGCTAGTTAGCTCAGTTAGCTGTGCAGCTAGCAGTTTGGAACAGGAGCTCGGGACTATGGGAGTGTTAGTGTTTAAACAGAGTCTGAGTTGTTCTTCAATCGTTTTTTTTAATAAATTAATCAATGAAATTGGATTAGTAGTTACTCATTAAATAATGCTTAACTAGCAGTCAGTTCCTCATTTGCTCCTATTTTATTCCTTATTACTTGTGACGAAATGATGAGATGCGTAGGGTCAAGGACGCCTTGTTATCTCTACAAATTGAGCTGACTGAGGTGGAGCTTTAATTAAAACAGTAATTGTTGGTTGGCTGTGATGTTGGCTGATGCCTTTTGGTGAGGTGCTTTAACATTTAAATTATTGCATTAGATTACTGCACTGATCTGCCTGGCAGGCATCCCGCAGTGAAAATGAAAAAAAAGAAAATGTTTTTGAAAGCTATGACTGCAACAGTGCCCGTCTGATTATGAAGTGCTCGGACAGATAACGAGCACTGTTACTGACACATTTTGCTTGTTCTGGCATGACTTCAGTTGTCAGCTGTCGATTTTTACCGCCGCATGTGATAAGTTTTAACAGGATAAAGTATCAACTTCTGTTTCAAATTCTGTCCGCGGTCTCCTCGCACTCCATCGGCAGTTCTGTTACTTACTTAGCTTTTTGCTGACATCAGACTTAGCACAGTAAAACATCATAAATGCAGCAGTAATCAAAGAGATCCTGAGTCGCCAGCATGTTTACTGTAGATGCTCATTGCGAGAGCAGACGGTTTTGGCCCCCCGACCGCACTCGTCTCGCTCTGTCACTTCTTTGTTTCATTCACCCTTTTATGTGCATACGTACAGATGAAAGAGCCTTCTTTAGAGGCGGAAAACATAAATGAAGAAAAACACGCTCCCCCTTGCTGAGCTAATACCTGTCTGCTGGCTTCATTCAGTTATTCACGACATGCCAGGAAACACACACATGGCTTGGCATCTGTGTTGGCCCAGACTTCCTCTGTCATTTTTTGCACACTGAGGCTTTCTATCTCCTCCTCCTCTCTCTCTCTCTCTCTCTCTCCCTCTCTGACCCAGAAGCATTTCTTCCGCCCATGGAGACTTCCACAAAAGCTAAAAAAAGACCCACTTTCCCATCTCCTATGGAGGAAAGAGAAAGGGAGAGATATGGGAAGGAATGCAAACCTTAACAGTGTCATTATGATGGATAATTTAAAAGGCATGTTCTGCATCTGAAAAGCCTCCCCCCTCTGCCGGAAACTGAAATATGCACGTATGCAGCGGGTATAACACACATGACATAGAGAGAGGACGGTAAGTGCAGCACTTGTCTGGTCTTTATTTCTACCACTGGGAGATCTGAGGGGGATATAGGAGAGGTGTCTTCAAGGATAATGGCAATGACAAAAAATAAATCCCAGAGTGCCTGCTAATAGAGAGGTGTCAGATGAGAGAATATTATGTACAGTGTGTGTGTGTGTGTGTGTGTGTGTGTGTTTGTGTGTGTGTGTGTGTGTGTGTGTGTTAAATATGAAAAACAAATTTTCAGGTTTTGTCTAATGTGATATCAATTTATATAATGTGGCTATTCAACAAGACAATTTGACGCCTTTTCACCGTTTTCTTCTTTCCGCTAAATAATCCCACGATAAAACCCAAAACAAACTCTGCTCTCTGACTTCCGCATCCTCGTCACAGTTGGAAGCCTGTTGTGAATCTTTAAAAATCGGTCACAAATGTACACTTTCTTTTTTCTTAAGAATAGCCGGGTCATTTCTTGCGACACCTGGACTCTGAGGGTGGATACTTGGGCGAAGTGACAGCGTCCAGGTTCGCGCTCATGTCATTCGCAATCTCATCTAAACCTGATCTTTGAACATTCGGAGTGAGAGCACAATTTTGGTACGTGTGAACACATACAGTGAAAATAGTGATATACAGAAAGCACTGCGTTTTGTCTCTCGGCTTCTTCCTGCAGGATGCCTCAGTGTTCAGCAATTGTCCAATAAATACAACCAAAGCTATGCTACGAGCCTTCCCTATCCATCTTACTAAAGTCTTTCGCATGTAGACAGACGGCTGACAACCGCCCTACACCAGGGCCGGTGCCAAGAAACCCCCTTCCTCCCTCTCTGAGATGATGAGGGAGAGATATAGCATGAATGAACTGAAAAGTGGCAAACAAGGTTGCTGTGGCTTTTACTGACAAGGTGTGAACGCTCCTCGAGGGGCCATTTCACAGCGTAATGTGCCGCTGTAAAAGTGTGTGAAACGACTCTGCTTGCCCTTTTCTAATGACTAAGATTAAGTCTACGGTCACTCACTGTCACTCAGCGTTGACCAGCAGAAGCAGGAAAATGGAAAGAAGAGATGGAGTGAATATCCAGAGAGGAGGCGTCAGATTTTGACAATCAGTGTTGATTTATCATCAATCAAACAAATGTGTACATATGGGTGCGTGTGTGTCTCTTTTTGATTGTAAAAATGCAAAGATGACTGCCATTACCTTTACAAAAAAATAATAAAATATGAGCCAGCCCAAAGAGAAAGAATGGATTGCAGGCATTGTTTCCCTCTCTAGTTTTTGTGTCTGTGACAGAAATACCAATTATTCATCGCCGGAGAACATTTCTATTCAGCACTATTGGTATGTGGTCTAATTCTTTCTTGGTTGCCGTGGTGACATGCACATCAGGAAGACAACGGAGCATCTCGCAGCCTTCCAGCCTTTTCCAACTGATTTCTCGCCATCCACAGAGGGAGGGGAGGGTGGGTGGGGGGTGCTCTCGACCGTGACTCGAGTGTAAACAGGAACGTGTCCATACCTGCCGATGAGGAGGAACTCCCCGAACACCCCCAGTCTCCTCATAGCCATCAGGAGACCTCGGACGGTCATGCCCTCGCAGAAGCACACCACCACGCGAGCTTTGGGCAGGCGCTCCCGTAGTTTCCTCAGGAGGCGGTCGTAGTGCTTCTCCCCGGCGTTGCTGTAGATCTTGTCCGAGTGGGCGATGCACAGGCCTTCCAGGGAGGCCAGCTCCTTGAAAGCCTCCATGCCACTCTCCCCGTAGTTTCCTGCAGACAGTTAAGGAAATAGAGATACTGGAATTAAACATTTTTTTTCACTTACTGATAATCCCATTCCTCCAATTAGCCATCGTGGATATGGATATGGCTGTGGTGTTTCCACTAACATGGGGCTAATATTTTCTGATTGTAAGTGGCACAATCAATGTTTGACTGATAACAATGCATTACATGCCTTATTACTTGTGCAAAAAAAAAAAAAAACAACACACACACACACATTGACATTATTAAATATCAGAAGTAATTGCTCTCAACCCATACATGTCTAATTATCTCACTGATGGACAGTCAATGTCATGCCTGAGGGCACACATCCACAGAACGTGGAGTCCGGACTGAGCCGAGGCTCTGATCCTACGATAATGAGTGTCCGAGAGTTTACTGGCTACTGATTGCAATCAAAGCCAGGCTATCCTTGTTTAACTGCACACCCAATCAAAAGCCCCGGCAAAGCTGTTTGAGTCTAAATCTTCTATTTCCATTCTGTTTTTAGCAGCGCTCGAGTGATGTGTCACGATGTGGATTGTCAAAGCCCGCGGCTCTTTAGCACGAGAGCTGGATTACGCAGACAATCCAATCACTCGTGCGTGCTCGAACATGTGTCTGCGCGCGTGCATGTTTTCAAATGGAAATCAACAGCGTCCTCTCCGTGTGAAATCTTGAAGTGTTTGCTGTTGCAATTTAGCTCACTGTGAGGTCAGGTTTCCTGAGGGCGTCCGTGCCACGCTCTCGCCTTGTACGGGTGATGAAGGGCAGACACTCGATCTGTGCATGGCGTGGCTCTACAGAGCAGGGGAGGACATAGGCATCACGGTGATGCATTTCCACAGGGCACACAATGGGACCATGTGTTGTTTTTTGTTTGTTTGTTGGTTGCTGTTTTTTTAGTTTTTTTTTAGTTTTTTTTTTTTTTACAACAGTCCTTTGATGATATTTTCAGTTGCCTTGTTTCATTCTCCCACTGCTTAATGGAAATAATGATATCCAATTATTTTACTCTTCCCGTCTCGACTGTGAGACAGGTGGGCGTCGGTGCATTAGTTGACAGCCCCATTTGAAAATGACCAGTGGGGGGAAAAAAAATTAGAAAAAAAAAACTGCTTTAAGCGCTCCTAAGAGACTGATGATAATCGGGACAGGTAATTTATGCTATTTCACAGCCCCTAGCCGTTGCTACGGGAACAAGCTGCATTTATAACTTGTCTAAGGTGGTGGAGAGGGAGGGGGGAAAAAAGAAAAAACCTCAAGAGCACAAGCCTGTCGTGACCACCGTTTCAAAGATAACTAAAGATAGAGCGAAACCAACAAGTGTATTTACATAGAACTCTTCAAAGGTCATGGTGAGGCCTGCAGCGGACTAATTATGATGTGAAGTCGTGTCATAAACATTTACTGTGGCTACAAACTTCTCCCCTGTTGCCTCTTACAAAACTGAACCTATAAGGCAGTGTTGGGATTCATATTTACAAATACGTGTATTTAAAAAAAAAAAAAAAAGCATTAATTCTAATTAAAGCTTAAAGTTCTGCTAGGCAGTTTTGGGGAAGAGATTTTAATCGGAAGAGAAAGATCCTGCATTGAAGGCACAAACAAACTGCATAAACAAACTGACCTTCAAGGACGACACAATTTCATACTGTTGCACTTTGTTTATTTGTGGCGGACCCTGCCACCTTTATCTAGCTTCAAACTGTTTTTCTGAGGACTTTATTTTCATCTGAGAACAGCTTGTTCACGTAGTTATGCAAAAGAAAAAAAATATTTCTAAGTTTGTATTGATAGCTAATTATTAATGTCAATAATGTAAATATTTTATTAGTATATGTATCCCACTTGTATAATTGACACTGTTGCCTGTTACAGTCAAAATCATCCTTCCCCTCACTGGTCTTTTATTACTCTTAAAATGATGACTTCAGGTCCCAGAGGATCCTCCTGCATGTATGTTGAAGGTCAGACAGCTGACGCCACCTACCTATGCCTCCAGGTACTGCAGCCCCCTATCTCCCTCTCTTCATCTGTCTGTTAGCAACCTGCAACAGGGCCCCCACCCCGTCCAGCACCCGACTTCAATAGGACTTTCCAAAGATGTTCTATACTCCCCGTGAGTATGCAGCTCCCTGTGGGAGGGGGAGGAGTTGTCCTGGGTAATGTAGCCTTGTCAGTCATAATTTGGGTGCACATCACTGCATGTGTTCCACTAAGACTTTAATGAAAAAAGCTATGGACATAATTCACTTGGCAGCAATTACTCTGTCTAACAAACTCCTCTTTCCCCCATCTCCACCATAACACACCGTTGCACCGGTTCGGCTCAGCGAATTAGTGAAAGAGTTCTCAAAAAAGAACGGAAGACAGTCATGGTGTGAAATACCAAAAACGTATTAAAGCTCTGTGGAGGTGAGGTGTTCGGTGAAATTTTAAAACGGGGATGTCATTTTTCATGCAAGCCTCATCCTCGGGTCCTGAGTTAACCATGGAATTAATTTTTCCAAATCGACACCTGAATTGTTAATGCTAAAAATGGTCCCTCGTGTGTTTGGCTAAATACTAACTTTGAAAATTAGCTATGGCAACTGTTATAACAAAGCCAGTGTGGGAGGTTTAGTGTGCGGATCCACACTATACGACAAAGTGCCAACAAGGAGGAAAGAGTAGCGGTGCATATATTTTTCTCAAACAAACAAAAGGAGAGACTACCCAATGTTGACTCAACATGCACTCTCATTACAATCCATACTCTGGTGCAGCTTATGTAACATAGGCACACACAGCTGAGTGATGTGTGGGAACGCCAGATGTGTGGGAACGCCAGACAACTGCATGAAAATCCTAATGATGATGTACTTACATGTGCATAAGTGGAGGCAATTACCAGCTCAAAAAAGCCACAGAAAGGTAGATAGTGTACATAACAACCAGTTCTCTTTAGAGACAAACATGGAAGTGCACCTGTGAAGATGCACCCAAAGGCCCTTAACAGAACGCGTGAAAGTGGGAGCGGGTCCATGTGTTGTGTTATTGCCCGTGTCCTTTTGTTTGTTGGTTTGTCACCAGGTTTACACAAACTCTACTGAACAAATTTCTACAAAACTTGGATGGACTATGGGTCTCGGCCCAGAATAGACCCTGTTAACTTTTTGCATAGATCCAGATAAAGGGGCAGATCCAGGAAACGTTTTAAGACTGGGTGTTTTTTTAACATTTTCGTTAATTTCTAAAGGAATAATGCACGGAGCAGACATATTCAGGTGGTTGGTATCTATTAGGGGACTTTTGGGCCCTGGAAGAGGTGTGTGCTCTACTGACTGCAAATCTAGTTCTAGTTTTATCAAATGTTTTAATTACCTAGCTGTTTTTGCCTGTGCCATTTTGTTTGTTGGTTTGTCACCAGGCTTACACAAACTCTACTGAACAGATTTCCACAAAACTTGAATGGAGGGTGGGTCTCTGCACAGAATAGACCCCATTAACTTTTGGTGTGGATCCAGATAAAAAGATGGATCCAGGCATATGAAAAGACAGGGAGTTCTGGCATATTTAGGTGTTCGGTATCTATTAGGGGACTGCAGTATGCACGCAATTATGCACAATTCTAGTTCTGCTTTTCTCAAAGTACTTAACAAGCCAGTGGTTTAACATGAATATGCAATGATTTTTGCAAGCTTCCCCAGTACATCGTGACTTTAAGACTCTCCATTAAAATGCTCAGAATCTCTATTAACTTTTACTCAATTTCAAATGTGTCAATGAGAAGATTGCATTGATGACATGGGTAATTAAACACACCATGATGAATGATGAGGTCACTATAAACACATTATGTAATCTTCCAGCTAGAGAGGTCAGGGAAGGGGGTCTCACCCTCAGTGTGCACTGCAGACACATAGGTCCAGTTGTACCGCTTGACAATGTCCAGTATGGCCCGGGCCTGGAGGGTGTCTGATGGCACGACCCTCAGGAAGTACTTGAACAGAGTCTTGTCACTCAGGTCGATGCTGGTGGCGGAGTAGGCGATCTGCGGGATGTTGAAGAGCTGCAGGAGGTTCTGCACCTGAATGGCCACAGAGCTGGATCCTGGTCCGATCACTCCGGCGATGGGCTTCTTGGACGGTGGAGGCTGGTGGGACGGGGTGCCGTCGATGCACCATTTGGACCCGTCTTTATCATCCCGGATGGAGATCAGGGAGTCCCGGATGAACTCGATGCTCTGCTCCAGGGCCACAGAGGAGTGCCAGCAGGAGTCCCGGATCTCACAGCCCAGGCTGATATTGGGGAGCAGGTCCGGGTCGGCGTTGATCCGGTCCAACGTGTGGAACATGGCCTCCACCCTTTGGATGCCATACTGCTCGCGGACGTCCCCGCACTTCCGCTCCGCCACCTTCTCCGCGGACGGCTGGTGGTGGACGGAGAAGAGCGCGCCGATGATCACGTCTCCGTCCATGCGAGCCACGGAGCGGGACACGGCGCGCGGGACCACCGAGCGCTCATAGATGCTGCTGCTGTGGGAGAGCACGAGGACGCGGAAGAAGAACGTGGGGAGACACAGGAGAGCGAAGAGACCCATCTTTACGCGTGCCATGTTGTACCACATCGCGTGAGGCGCGCCAACTGCGCGGGCATACTATCCGCTGGCTGTCAGTACATCCACGTTTATCCCAGAGACCACGAGCTGTGAGCACGACTCCCGGGGCATGTTGGCGCGCACCTGCAGGGGGAAATAAGACGTGAGTGCTGTGACATGTGAGCTGCGAGAAACGGGGCCAGATGTGCTTAAAGGTTCGTGCGGGAAGAGTCGACTGTACTATGAACAAGCACGCATGCTCCTGCCCCATCAACGCCCTGTTTCTTCCATCCCCTCACGCCTCCCCGTTACCTTTGAGCAAGGCACCTAACTCACACCCAGCTGATGAGGGTGCAGGTGGTTTAACAATATCAAGCATTTTAAACATTTATTTCCCAGCAGAGCCCATTGAGAGACAAAAAAATGAAACAGATGAAAAAGGGAGCAGGTTTCAGCACCGTGGACGGCGCGCTCTCCAAAAACCCGTTTACAAGGACGTCTTTGGGACAGTTTGTCTGGACTCGTGAACACAACCGACACATGCACGGTCTTCAACCAATCCGATTCAGCGGGTTTCTCTACAATAAAGCCCGAGCCACTGCCACCCCTCTTGGAGGGGGGGGGGGTTGACTCCTATTTGGATTCTTGTATCCCTCTGAGGATGATTACAAGACAAACGCACCCTTACATTCTTCCTTTGAACATCAGGTCAAATCATGATGGCAATAATAAAAAAAATAACAATGATAATAATATTCACATTAATAATAACACACAATTTAAGCGTGTGTCTCTCAGCAGGAGGAAGGCAGGGCATCAACGGTCTGTTCTAAGCGCACTACATCATCATCGTCTCTCTTTCCATTGTGGGGTTTTTCACATCGCGCACATTGTAAGCGGCTCTCCGAGTCTGTTGCGTCCAAAAAACTTACCTGAATCCTCGAGACATGTCGCGTGCCGTCGTCCGTCTTCTCTAAGCGCGTGGTCCTCTCGGCTGTATCACTTGAGTCTCTCTCTCTCTCTCTCTCTCTCTCTCTCCTCCTCCTCCTCCTCCTCCTCTCCCCCCTCTCCTCTCCCCTTTAACCATCGCCTCTCCTACAGTATCCTCGCCAACCTTAATTGTGTGTCTTTTATTGTTATTATTATTATTATTTTGTACGTAGTATGAGAAAAAAAAACTGCCATTATTTTATCTCACAAAAAAAAGAAAAAAAAAAAAAAGAGGAAATAAATGTAAATACGCTGTCAGGAATAATGCATGTTTGCGCTTCTGTGCTGGTTACCTCGTTTTCTCTCACCGTGACCTCGCGCAAAAAAATATGGACCTGTGTCAGTCAGTTTTTGGCACCATGCTGTTTACTTTCGCAGGGTGTGAATAGGTGCAGCAGGTCAGGTGTTCAGTGTGTCAGTGGGGAGAGAGGCAGCGGCATTAACCACCGTTTGAATCATATGACACCTCGCTGTCACAGTCTGCAGGGTGCTGGTCCGACAAGCGCCAAATCCAGGCAGACACAGAGGTGTCGGGCACCGCCTGAGCATCTCTTCTGTTCACTCCTTCCTTGAGTTTAAGACTTGGGACTTTACATGTGGGAGGGGGGAAAAAAGAGGGCTAGAATGTTTTCAGCACCGTGGACAGCAGTTAACATACACAGTTTGCATCGCGCCATCTAGCGTTTGGTTGAAGGTGTTTTATTATTTACATTTCAGTCATTCGGGCAATGAAGGTTGGTCTCTATGACAACACATTTAGGAATGTAAAAAAACAAAAATAAAATAAAGTCAATAAAGTCAAGTCAAAATCATTCATAATTTCCTTCATAATTATGAAGTAAAAGTTGACCTGATTTATTGACCTGATTATGAGATGAAAAGACAATAATAAGCTACAGTTATAACGATTCGATTAAAAAGTCCACTTATGAGGGGGAGAGTTGAAGTTCTGAGGTAAAAAGTTTTTATCAGAGATAAAAAGTCATATTTACTACATATAAGTACATGTTATTATTTCGTACTACCTTCGAGTTTTTTAAACTCAGAATTGTTTTCGTCTCATAATTATAATTTGCATCTAATAATTATCATACTCATCTAATAATTTTGACTCTTTCATCTCATAATTATGACTTTTTATGATACTCAATTTTTTTACCACAATTTTTAGAGTTTTTAATGTCAGAACACAATATTTTCGACTTTTTATGTCATAATTATTACTTTTTTATCTCAATAATGAGTGTTTAATTTCGTAGACTTTTTCTCTTATAATTACATTTTGTTCAATACTTATAAACTGTTATCCCATAAATGTGACTTTTTACCTCCTAACCCTGTCTTAACATGTATTAAGTCGAACTTCTCATCTCATTTTATTTCAAAAACATGAACATGAACATGAATAAACATGAAGTCTAATATCATCGTATAGACCTTCTGAGGCATCTCAGTGATGAAGTCTGGATGGTTTGACTTCACCCCGCGCCGCCCACTCCCGGGGGTTGGAGGCAGTTTACGCGGTGGGGTCGTGTCGTGACTCACGCCAGGCGGTATAAATCACAAATAAACTTGTAAAGGAGTCACTATGACACTGCCACCGCTGGTGCCCGGGGCTCCGGGAGCGAGCATCTTGATATTGAATCTGAATAAAAGTGACATGTTTGGAAGGAGAGACTACTTGGATGTTGCAGCCACACTGCAGGGCAAAGGGCGACGGCGGGGCTCGGTTTATTCGAGGACTGCAGTCTGCGTGGGTCCACCGCAAGGCTTTACACAAATGACTTAAGCAGGGTTATTATTTTTATTATGTGTTAGTTAAAAAATAATACTAATATTAATACTAATAATAAAATAGGTCGAACACTTTTGAATGGTAAAAAGTATGTTTTTATTGTTATTTTTTTCATTGTTATTATTAATATTATTATATTCCTTTCAGGATTTGGAATGTCTCTCTTCACAGTAACACTGACGTCACCCTTGTTGCTTTGGGTTGTGAAAAACTGGATGATTTAAAACAAACAAAAACTTCATTTTTATCAATCAATATTTTTGTAAGCCTATTTTGTCAGCCCTGCTCAGGGCATCTCAGGGGAATCGGGGAAGTTGGCACTTATTCAGCAACATGTCTTCTCTCCTTCAGTGTGGGATTGATAGCCTATTAAAAATGCGACATCTTGCAGACAGCAGCACAAAGAATAATGCATAAATACTTGGCTGGCTGTCTAAAATGTCACATTAAGCATTTGAAGGCTTGCAAAGGCAGACGTGGGAACACTTTATTTTATAACATCATTAATAAATAGTTAATTTATAGGCTATTAAACTGCAGTTAAAAGTTATTTTATTTTGACAAACAATGAAATGTATCACTACAATAAGGTAAACGAATATGTGAGTTACTGAGGAGCAAGTGAGGAATGAATCAGGAAGGACTTGCTTGTTAATTAATCATTAATGAGTAATTCCTGAATAACTGTGATTAGGATTATATTGTAGATATTTATCAATTCCTGGAAAACAAACTGAGAGATACTATATTAATGAATCATTAGGTAATGATTAGTTCATAAAAATCCATGAATCAACATACTGACCACTTTCTTCATGAGATTTTCTGATTAATAATCAACTACCTACTGAATGGCATAGACTAGTGATGCCTCATTAAGTACTAATTACTTAAATACTAGTTCCTCTATTCGTGTACCTTCAAGTAAAGTGAGATATCATATTGAGTAGTAACCCTATAGACTAAATACTTATTACTTAATCATTAGTTACTCTTTTTGTCTGGGACTTCACATACAGTTATTTAATAATATGATAAACTAATTAGTATTTAATGATTTCAGCAACTCTTTATCTACTATATAGTCCATGAATCACAGTTATTCAGGATTCATTTGTTAACAATTCATTAACTATAAAGTTGTTTCTGATTCATTCTTTACTCCCTCCTCAGTGACTACTTGCTTATCAAATGGTTTACAGGGCATTTCATTGTTTGTTAACAGTGAAATAACTGTTAACTTAAACTATAAATTGACCATTGCATGATAGTAGACAGTATTTGGTGACCCGCCGATTCATCCACCCATCCTTCATTCTCTACCAATTGTACCTGTTTATTATCTGTCTCATGGGTTGGTAGCTATTTGACCAGGCGCCTAGCACAGTCATGGTGTCTACGTTTGTGTGTGTGTGTATGTGTGTATGTATGTGTGTGCATGTGTCTGTGTGATTTGGAGTCTGGTCTCAACATGGTAGACATCTAAGTGGTCTGTTTCTCTTGCACTGTCAGTGCAAAAGAAGCTGACAGAGTCTGACAGGGAAAATCAATGGAAACGTTATGATTTAATTATTTAGGCTACATGTAAAACCCACTGAAAATAGTTTTTAATACAGCATTGAAAGGGGCACTATACTTACTTTTACAATATTTATGAGGTCGATACAGTTGCCATAACTACATAAATAAGCTGTTCTCAGAGGAAAAAAGGGTCCCCAGAACACTGTGGTGGCAGAGTCAGCCAGAGTCCTTTAAAGTCTGTTTTTTTTAATTCAGTATATTTAGTTTGTTTTGGCATCTAAAAAATCTAGTCAATGAAGATCTTTCTCTTCTGATTAAAATTTCATCCCCAAAACTACATAGTTCACCTTTAACTTATGGTAACTCAGTCTGTATGTTTCCATTTCAGGCTCATGCATGTGCAGCATTATATATTTTGAAATTTGAGTTGAGTTTGGATTTTTTTATATATATACACATACAACAGGTGTGACTTATCCAATGTTTTTCAACATCTCATGACATGTTCTGCAAAGCGTGTCCCACTGTTGTTGTCTACGATGAGTCAGCTCCTCCAGCGGCAGGGGTGGTTATTCTGTAGTTGGCCCCCAACCTCGAAACATGGCATCTCCTTCTGTTTTCAGCAATGAGTTGATGCTTTTGGTCTGACCTTTACCAGCTAGAAGCCTGCAAAAGTTATACAATAGTGACATCTCCTGTTTGCTACTGGTTACTGTATGTTAGGCTATTCTAAACAAGATGTGCCAGGTATTGAGGTTGACATGAATTTTCACGGGAGGCAAAGTGACGTTTGTGTCTGATTTATTTATTGATAACTGACACATATACATCTAGGATAAGCTGCAATGCTATGGAGGAATTAGAACTTCACTGACACCCACAGAGAATGTGAGGAGTCTGTTTTCAGAGCATTTCTGGATGGTTTCATTTAATCTAGTGGTGGCATAGATATCACAATAGAATAGAATCAAATGCATTTTTGTCATTGCACACAGTTGTTGTGGACATTTGCTGTGCAGTGCCCAAATATGATACACTTCACACAAACACACACAGTAAATAAATCAAAATAGAAGTATAAAAAGGGCAAAGTGGCAACACATCAAGCACCTTGTATGGAAATAAATATTATTGCACTTTATGTATGTGAAAAACTCATTGCATATTGTGTGGCTAAAAAAATTATCTAAAGGAATCTTAAGGCAATAATAAGGATATTCAGTATGGGTTGAAGCAAATGCAGTTTGACTGGTCTGATTTGTATTGGCCTATATAATTTCCATATTATACAAGTACTTCAAATAAAGGAACCCTTAACATGTTTCTTCTTAAAAAAAAAATATA